>OZ026523.1:65637592-65818162 GCA_964019695.1 Loripinus fragilis
TAGTCCACTTTCCTTCTTTTGAATGCAACAGCTAATGATATTGCTGCGAAAACTGAGAAATCATAGGTTTTACATTATTTTAAGACATGCTTCAATGTACTGAAATAAAAAAACAACCAACTGCAAACATAATTGATGGCAATGTCCAGCTTCATATTCTTTCTCTTATACCAGATAACTTTCAAGGTGTAACAGAAATTGTTTCAGACGGTCTGCCAAAACCATCAAGAGTTAACATTGTAACTAAAGAAAACTTATAAAGTTCTTTAGGCGCAGCAAAATACTATTGATCTAAGACCTGAGGACTTAAGCACCAAAAGACTGGATAGGTTCCATGGCAATGATGCAAAAAAGCAGCTTATCAAATTTCTGTTTGACCAATGTCAGAAATCTTAAAGTATTCTTAGAGGTACACGGTGATTTTGCAAAATCAGAGCAAAGTTATCGTTACGGATGCAGAGGCAGCTGCAGTTAGATTGCTCTTGCCACTTCACAGGAAGAGATATATACCAGAGTCATACTCCATTGTATGCATATATGTGAAATGGCATTAAACCCATATTTAATCAGGTGTTTGATCCTATGACACTGACATGCTGTTTCTGCTTTTGAAGAATGCTAAGGATTCAAGTTTGGCTGCGTCAAGTTGTTTGATGCTGGCACTGGCCACACATACAAAGAAAATTAAATCTTTTGATGGCTTAAGAGGAGGATCACACGAAATAATTAGAAGTGACGTTTGTCACAATTACCAATTTTAAAAAGTAATCTTAATTAATGTAACACATATAACACCATAGGAAGCTGTATATTTGTTAAAAATCTTTTCTTATGTATCAAAGGTATTCAGCATGCAAACTACTTGAATAATTCAAAATAAATAGATAGTTTTAAGTCTTCTTTCTGTTTCTCAGACTTTCAATTTATTTATTCTTAAATTGATATGGTAACATACACATCATACCATTACAGGCTAACCGCCTACTTAATCGAGTGCAAACATCTTTTATTTGATGCAGCTTGAATTGTTCTTTAAGGTAGGATATGTCTGCACAATTCCCAAAGGGGTGGAGAGGAACAGGGTTGTACTCAGTTTGCAGTCCTAATACAATGCCATGATTCTACTGGTTGTGATATAATGGGTGATTGTTTTGCAATAGAAGCAGACACAATGATAGACATTGTGAGGGTGACTTGAATAAAGATTGTTTTTGAATGATTTTATTTAATAGGAATTTTTATTAAGTTGTGTCATTTAAATGAGAACTATTATTTTCTAAATATATGTCTATATATTTTAATATTAAAAGCATTAGGAAATATGTGATTACCAAGGTTATATATAACATAGGTAACACAATTCCAAGGGCTTGTTATCAGCAATGACTGTAATTACTAAGACTAAGGCACCAGAGGCTAGAGATTAGTAGGAAAACATGTGAAAAACGGTATTTTTCTGAAATATCATCTCTTACTTCCAAGAAAATTTCCTAGCTCATTCATTATGCCATGTAACATAGGTTACATACTTTAATAAGTGCTCTGATCCTGATGTCAAACTTGCAAATGTATGATTCTTTATTGCATTAGCAAGACAGTGCCAAAAATGTAAGATATCCACGAGCGTCAAATATTTTCATATATTTTTCTTCAATAATAGATACCAAAATAGGATACTTAAAATTGGGGGTAGGGTTGTTTAATAGCTCATATAAAACAATGTATTAGAGATAGAAAAGCAAACTTTGTTTTTTCTATTAGTCAAATAAGTACTTAAGTAAACTAAGATTAAAAACACTTGTAAAAATGCACAAATTGTCTGTAAAATGAATGATGTTAGTCACGATTTCAACTTTCAAAGGGAAATTTAATCTATGTAACGCATATAACACCATTTAAGGCTATAATTTTGTTTAAAATGCTGCTTTTATGTAGCTTAGGCATCCAGCTTGCAAACTACATAAGAAATTAGAATAATTAGATGGTTTAATGTCTTCTTTCTGTAGCTCAAACTTTCATTTTGATTTTTTCCTTAGTTTGTTACAGTAACATATGTAACAGGCTGTCAGAGACTAACGCCCCGGAGCACAGAGTGCAAACATCTCTTAAAAGATGCGGCTTGAAATTTTCTTCAAGATAGGATGTGTCTGCAAAATTCCCTAGGGGGGGGGAGCAGGACCTTTTTTAGCTCGAAGTCTAATAATACATATGAACAATGCTGCCTTACTCAATCAAGTTGACATCAAAGTGAATTATGAAATAATAATCTTAAATTATTGAAATAAAGGGAGCTCACTCACCTAAAATGTTTGGACAACGTATAAGTGTCTATAACTGTCGATCTTTTTTTCTGACAGAACGGACTTTAGTGAGCCGTTACATTTAAAAGGTACCTTGCAGTTATTATGTAGATGTGTGAGAAGGATAAATAAACACATCTCTGTCAGAAAATATTGGAAATTTGCCTTTTCTAATGGATTTGTGTGAGGTTGTCTGCCGTAAATAGAAAGAAGTAGATTCCAAAAATAGATTTCACGGTAAACAAACTGCTAAATAGAAAGTAAAAATCCGCGAATTTTACGCAGGAATTACTCTTAAAACGTAAGCATTTATTCTTTCTTCACTTCTTCACAAATTATTGCGAGTCCTTACGGACACATGTATGATCATTTTTGCATGTCCCAAGCGCAAATTTCGGCCAAAAAAAAACGAGATTCGCTCCGAAAATTTCATCGGACATTCGGTCTGCCGCTGGAGAACTATTTATCGGACCGAGCCAATCATTACCAGAAATGTCCGACGGTCCGACGGCCATTGGGGAACACTGACATATGACAGCTGTTTAACATTAATACAAATACATATTGTATTATGTGCGTTACATGAGCTTAATCATAATTTAAAAGTGGTAATTTTGGCTATCGTCATTTAGTTTAACGACTGCTCTGAATTGGTTTAAACTGTTTTAGATTAGGTTTAACAAACATATACTCAATTGACGAGTACAAACCCAAAGTTTGCTTTTCTATCTTAAATATTTTGTCTTATCTGAGCTAATGCACAACCCTACCCCCAGTTTTGCAGAGGAGCAAATTTTGTTTTCGCCGCTTAAAAAAATAAATATAAAAACAATTGCAGAGTGTTGAAATTTTTCATTTCCTTAATCAGTCTTGCTCATATATCATCAAGTTTCTAAGATCAGGACACTTATCAAAGATGTCAATGTGCCATGATGCCATAACAAGGGCTCTGATCGAATTTCATAAACTTTCAGGTGCTGGTATTAACTAGTTCAATGTCAGGACAGGGCAAGAGATCATATTGGCAGGCATTTAGCTATGCTGGAGACTCTATCCACGAAGCATTCTTTCACCTCGGCTCAGTGCCCTTAGAAAGCACTGTGGCGGATGCACTAGAGTAATATATTTGTAAATTGTCCTGACCTCTTGGCTCTCGTTTGTGATGTCTAACTGTGAGTTTGTTACTTTCCCATTGGTATCCTGGGCAAGGTGTGGTACTTGATTGTATCGATTCCTGATCTTTGCCGTCTTTCTTAGTTTGCATTAGCGAGTCACTGATATTGTTTGACTCACTGCGTTGAGGTGGTGGATGTTTTGGAGAAAAAAAAGCTGAATTGCAAGAACTACCACTTCCAAGAGTAGTGTTTCTCGAAGGTGTCAAACGTGCGCAGTATCAGTGAATCATTTGGAAAACCTCACCTGTCATTAATCCTGACAAATCAAGGCCTGACAATTATGGTTAGAGGCCGGACTGTGATAAATATTGTCCCGGTATGATGACATTGCCCACGTGTGGATCCAAAGGGGGATAGGGGGTCCGGACACTCCCCCTGGAAAATAACAAGTACATATATGTGTTTCTATAAAAATTAGCATTTGGACCCCCCCCCCCCCTCCTCTGGAAAAAAGTTGGACCCCCCCCCCCCCCCCCCCCCCCCCCCCAATAATGGACGGCCTCTGGATCCTTTGTAAAGTATAAGTATAGTTTTCTCAGCAATAAAACCATTGGAACCCCTCTTTAAACTTTAAAATAAGCTGAGGACTAAATAAAACTGACAACAATTCCTGGATCCGCGCATGTTGCCTCCTGCCCCCCGAAACCCCTCTGCAGCTGATAAAATGTGGTTGCAGCATGTCTGTATGCGAAACATCTTGGTGTAAGTACAAAGCAAATCATATATATTGTACTGATTTGTATTGCTGTGGAACAGAAGAGGACTCATGTAAACTATTGCCAGTGATCAATATGCTTATGACTTTTGAACAACTATTTTCATGTGGATTCAGATATTTCTTAAGCCGTATCAACAAGAATGCCTTATTGTCCGATTTTGACCTTTGAAGACAAGTAGTAGCATGCGAAAGATAAATCAGATTGTAACAGTTTTCTATTGCCCGTGCTATCGCAGTACAATGGGTAACTTGTAGAGGGGTTTATCCTTATTTCCATATCATGAACTACTAACTAGACTCTTCTAACTTTTGATCCTTCAGTGGTCAAAATCGGACTATAATGAGTTTGGTTGATAGTGTATGCAAATGATTATTACTACAATCTTTTATTTGGGTTTAGGATAAGCAGCTACAGTTAAACCAAAAGCTTTGAAGCGTGCCTCTATTTACAATATTGATATGTTGTTCTAGAAAAAAGGGGTTCAGGCGTTTATTTACATTTACTATAAAAACTTTGACATGCACATATGTTCTAGCCGGACTGGCTCATTTAACGTATTTTGCATCAATCGTTTGAAATGGAAAGACCCAAAGGTCATTGGTCAAAGGTCGTAGTACATATATATATATATAAGCATAAGAGATTATATTTACTCCGTTTAACATCAAAAACACTGTTTGTTTTTCATTCACTCCACTGTCTTTTTATTCGTAAATCTTGACGGCATTTACGTCCCACCCTCGAACTGACTTCACCAAATCTGAATATATTTTGTATGTTACGATTAAAAAGAGTTTGCATTCAGTCATGCTAAGGTTACCAGTTCATTAAAGGAATATTTCCAAGCGTTGGAAATGGACAAAATGCATATATATGTGGTATTTCCATATTAGGCGTCATTTCAATGACGTCATCTTTTTCTTCTGATGCGAAGACAATATGGGCGACATGTCAATTTTAATTATTTACCCCCTCAGATTAAATTCGGTGCATTTCGACTGAAATTGGCACACAAAATGCAAGAACGCCCTGATTCCCTTATACTACAATGGACATACCGTTTAAATTGCACTGATACAATATACGCTATTTTGATGACGTCATAATGACGTCCAGACGTAAAACCCAGATGGGTGACCAGGTGATTTTCATTAGTTATCCCCTAAAGTTTGATTTGGTATAGGTCACCATAAATCGACATCAAAGTCGCACGGGAGACCCGAGCGCCCCTGACTAAGTCTAAACTTCAACTTATGCTTTGGTGCTGAAAAGCTGTCATATTAAACATCTTAGATTCATACTATAATTTTCCTAAAGGATCATTGACACTTGCTATGGGTAAATGCCTATGGTTTTCAGTAAAAATAAAAGTTTGTCAATCGTCCCTTTCTTCACCTTGAAGCTGCCCTGACCTGAGTACTTTATGACAGTGAAATCCATTTTCGATATTAAATGCTTCAAAGATGTAAAATTTGGGATAGAACAATCAGTTTTACATTAAAATATATAGAAATCAGAAAACATTTTTTAAAATATCATTCCCCCCCCGTGTGCCAGCTAAAGCTTTTGCCTGTATATGTGTTACCATATTTTACACATTGTCTGGAAGTGGCTTGCTGGCACAAGGGGGGAAAGATGTTCAGCAGCCCAAAAACCCAGGGCCTAAGCCCATAAAATGCCTTTTCTACCGAAAAATAAAATTAATGACAGTAATGAAGCTCTCTAGAGCCAACCTCCTAAATTGCTTTGTATTCTGTGCTAGTTTAATATAAAGTACATAAAGATTAAAAGTAGAATTAGCAAGGTTTATGCATGTTTTCACAAGAAAAAATCTCACTGTTCTGTAATGACACATTCTTTTGCAATTGTCCTGTATTTATCTATTTGCATGCTAGGTAATTGTTCATGCTTTTATTTTCGTCTGCTGACTTTCTTCAAAATTAAGTTTTTACAAATAAACCACCAGGACCACCATCGGAGTGTCAAACATTTTGGATCCAGATCAAGACCGACATTCTGTTGGTCTTCATCTGGGTTCAAACTATTTGCAAAAGGCTATAGGCAGACGACAAAATTATCCGCTGGCATGCAAAGAGTTATAACAGGTAAATACTTTAGTGTTCAGTATATTGTCTCATATAGGTAGCTTTCAACATGTATATTTATACCATAAATATTCGGGCACTTTAAATACATTTGACATGCTATGCTCTTGAAACAAAGCAAAAGTAATTTTCAAGGGATCTAGTTAGAATCAGTTTTACTTTCCAATGCTAAATGGGACACTTTCATTCCTTCAAAAGTATTAATTTCTTTTGTTGAGCTTTCAGTTTTGTAGTATGTACGGTACCTTTAGTCGAAAATGTACAGGTAACTTCAAAATTATCTCCCCAAAATAATTTTATTACAAATCATATTTTGTTTTTAAAACAATTTCATCAATAATCGTGATTCATTAATACTCTGCATATGATATGTTCAATAGATATCACTATGCCTACCAAAGAAATCTAGAAAACATGCAGAAATCACTTTTTAAATCACTTTTTATTGTCATGAAATTTCAGACCCCCTCCCCTTTCTATCCGCCATAACTCTCGAGTGCTTAGGAATTTTTAAAATACTTTGCTAGCTGGCTCTTGCCATAAGATTTACCCATTGCACTGATACTACATGCACCACACCAGAAGCTCTAAAGCAGCGTTCTGGGAATCAGAAAAATAGGCGTATAAGGCCCAAACCATCAATGATCCTTTTGAGCAGGTCTGTTTGAGTAACCCATGTCAGAGATGTCTTCATGTTGAGATGGAGTGGCAAACTGTAAACTCCGAGTAGAATGTTCTGCTAAACATATTGAATGGTCAGAATATTGAGTAAATACAGATTTTCTATTCTGACAGAGGGGCTGGGATATCCCCTCTCAGCCTTCCAGTATGGCTTCCACACCCACCACCACACACACACACTAATTTTGAACCAAAATGGGTTCATTTGCTCGACTACAGCACATTTAAGAGAAAAAGAGTGACCTTTGTTTTTGTAGAAAATTGCATTTTAGTTTTCAGTTTTCATTCCACCTTGCAGGAATATTTCAAGTTACGATCAAGAGCAGTTGCTCAACAGAAGACAGAGGGAGATAACCCATATCCACACAAGTTCCATGTAGAATTATCTTTGCCTGAGTTCATTGATAAATATCATGATGTGGAACCAGGATCAATCTTGGAAAACAATGTTAGCGTTTCAGGTAAGGAAGATTAACTTATTTGATTGGGAAACAAGACTCATCTGCAGGAATTTAGTTAAGAGTGCGTAACGAAAATTTAATTTTCTTATTTCTCAACCAAAACATATGTTGTGGATACTCAAAAGAACCGTCTCAATGAGAGGGTTCTTTTGAGCACCCAAAACATATGTTAAAAGTGATGGGTAAGAAAATATTTACAATTTTACGCTGAAAACTTATGTTTATCTAAACCTATGCTAATCTGGGCCCAAAAATGAGGAGTAGGAAGATGATAATTCCCTAGACAAGAAATAAAAAGAAAATGCAATCAACAAAATACAAAATATAAAGACAAAGCATCAATAAATTTTGTTTTATACAGGCCGATGGTGTGCAGTATTTGACACCTTAAATTCTTACCATATATATTGATGCTGTTATGTTTGATCTTCGTGTCTCTTTCAACAATATTTCAAGCATATCACAATGCCTAGTCATATTACATTTTTTTCTGAGCAGGCTGCTGTTAAGTGAAACAGACCATGAGATAATTTACATGAAATTTCAATATCTATTTGCTTTCTTTAAGCCGGGACAAAAAATTAAAAATGTCTACAGCATATTTTTAACTCCACTGTTCTGCGATGAAATTGTATTGGTGCAAATGTACCATGTCCATTAAATATTGTGTGAAAGTACTGTGAAAAACAGAAGGAAATTATAAAAACATTAAGAAAGCTTACATTTCTTGGAGAAATGTCCCACTGACGTCAACTTAAAAGGGACATTTTAAAATTTTATGTACTAAATGGCACAAAAACACAGCCTTGACAGAACACTGTAAACACAAATTATTCATAAATCAGAGTGCAATATGTGATGATTTTTTTTATATTTTAGGCAGAATACACTCAAAGAGGGAGAGTGGAGTCAAATTGTTGTTTTATGACTTAAGAGCAGATGGTGTGAAAATACAGATAATGGCCAATGCTTCGTAAGTTAACAGATCTGAATCATTTATCAACAAATGTTTTTAGCTATGATAAAATACTGGTGCATTTATTTCATACAGGGCAGTAAATATTCAGTCAATGGACTGCTTAAATCAGGTCCTGAATTTGAGCCCTGGTCTGGCCACATACATGTACTTTCCTTGTTTGATACACAATACTAAGTCAATTGTGCTGAAGCTTTGTTAGTTGACTTTTATTCTTATTTTGCTAAGCTAACTTTAGGTATTTGCATTATTGAACTTAACAAAACCAATAAAATTAACTTTGGACCTACTGAAGACTGATCAGCCTCAGTCATGGTTAGTTATAGGCACAGTGAAATGTGTTCAAACTTGGTGGGTTGAATGGCAGATCAGAGTCTTTGCATGTAAAATTGCAATTAATTCCTTAACCATCAGTGTGTTTTGGATGCTCAAAATAACCATCTTAATGTCCACAATATATGTTTTGGTTGAGAATCAAGAAAATAAATTATCAATTACACAATTACACACCTGAATGAGAATGTAAAGAGGAAATGTGCGAAAATTATTTTGCAATTCCATCCTCCTTATCTGGAGACCTACACTCGAGATTATAAAACTTTTTCATACTCAGCTGAGCACAAAGTATATAATGCTCATAAATTTTAAAATGCCAACAATTTTTGGCTTTTTAAGATTTATAAGCATGATAAATATAACATCTGAGGGACTCAAAGCAAGGCACTTCTTTAATTGTCGATATTTTAGTTTTTATGAGCAGTTGAAATTTTGTACTCATTTGAGTTGAGCATGAAAATTTTTTTATAGCCTCGGGGCCAAGTCTTTGATATAAATATTGTGCTTGTATAATTTCAGTCGCTACTCAAGTGAAGAAGAATTCATGAAGATGACAGAAAGAGTCAAGAGAGGAGATATAGTGGGAGTTATAGGAAAACCAGGTGAGAGATCATCACTTCAGATTAAACAGGGCATATTTCTAAGACACAAGTTCTAAACTATTTTTGTTATTATCTGGGAGTGATATAAAGTCATGTATTAAAATTTATATATTAGATTCAAATGTGTTGCGGAAAAGCAATAAAATGTTAGGCAGGCCTCTTATTTTATTATTTTTCCCCAACTCCTAGTTATAAATTCAATAAACCATGAGCACTGGTGTAAAATCCTATTTATAATTTCAAATAAAAATATATTGTCTTGAGAAGCCACATCATATGAGCTAGTGTATAAGATTTCAGTATGCAACTGGCGGTAACCTGGGCATCCACACAGTTTTGCAAGAGCCTTGGCTGCTCTCACGCAGAAGGAACGTAGGTGACGGTTCAAGCCAAAATGTAGGCATTGTGACCATTGTCGCAGACAGGAAGCACTCTAGCACGCACTAACCTCTTTGCCTTTCGCTCAGTACACACTGGGATTGAACCCCCATTCACCCACCATTTTTATTAAAATATTTTATGCGATCACTGCTTGCATGCCTCAGGGCTTTTCATCCAGAAAATATTGTCTAAACTCCGTTCAGAAATTGTGTGGCACCGGTTTTTCGCAGTTCCTACTTTTATACGTCATTTTAGGGCCTACATCGCTGTGAGAAAGTTACTCGTGTAGACCTCCCCTAATTTCTCCAGCAGGTTCTGTGCCTGTGCGAGCTTCTGGCAAAGCCCTGGTATCTTAGGAAAAATCAAGAAATTAAGAAATACGCCAGCAGACTAAGACAATTTGACACGTTTGAAACGCCCTCCATGAACTTATATGGAAATGACAATATTTTCGTTATCATATTTGGGAGTGGTTATTTCAATTGGCGAGAAATTCGTGGGAAATTATAAAGCATGACAACACACCGTATATCTGGAAAGTTAAACATAGATCTAGCGCTTTACACACATATATAATATTATATATCATATTTCCTCTTATTAGAACTTGAGGCTAACATTTCTCCAGTAAACATCTTAAACATTTCTACCTGTTGTTGGCTGAAGTTATTCTGCGGATGAAAACCACTGAACAGGATATAACTTTAAAGCAGTTAAATGCTCACCAAGATCAATGGCAGTTCAGTTGCTATTTAATTTGAGAAAAATAAACTCATTTCATGGTGTACCTATGTGAAAAAAATGTTTGTTGCTGATATCGTTAGAAAAGATTGGATTCATACTTTATACACTGGTATGAAATCATAAAACTCAAATCAAGATGTATTGTTGATTCAACCAAGCGACTATTAATGGTTGTATAAATTCCTGTTACCAAGGTATCACCTTTACAGTGTCTTTTTGTGAGCATAGCCATACTTTTGCCAAGATTGATGAATTTGTGATGGGGCATCCCGGTCAAAATGGCTTTACATTGTGCTTGCCTCATCCATGCACTATTGAAAATATTGCACGTCACAACATGGGCATTAACATGGGCTTGCTTGACCATGGCCTTGGAAGGACACTCCTAAACTAATTACTAATTGCCACTTTTTCAGGACCTCCAGCCCCCTTACCAACCCCTGCCGATTCTTACTTACACGTGTACTAGGACTGGTAAACCGTTTGGATATTTTTTGCAGAATAAAGAATTGTTTTTATTCGAACTTGTTATCAAATCATTTAATATTTGAGTAAGGGTGTGTTACATTTTGGCAATTTAAAAATATAATCAAGAGACGTGAAGCATATCGATGAATATTGATATATTTTATGTGGCAATCATCGTCAACTGGACTTCGTCTGTGGGCGCATTTCTGAAATTTTTTATTTTTCTCAAGATATCAGGGCTTTGCCAGAAGCATGCACTGCCACGGAACCTGCTGGAGAAATTAGGGGAGGTCTTCAAGAATAACTTTCTCACAGGATGTAGGACCTAAAACTACGCATAAAAGCGGGAACTGCAAAAAAACGGTGCCACACAATTTCTGAACGGAGTTTAATAGAGAAATGGTAAACTGTCACTACAGGAGTGCGAGAGTTGAACGGGACTAGCTTGATATCGCTGGCTACCCATAATTCAAAATGTGAAATGTGAGAGATATAGTTGAGGTATCGTCGGGTCTCACCAGAATGAAAATGTAGGTATCTATCCCCACCAGAATGCTACTCATGAATGTGAGTTGAGTGACTTATGCATATGCTTAAAGTACCAAAATCTTGTGAACTGGCACATATATTTTAATATTAAGCCATTATGAAATTGAGCTGTGAAAGTTAGCCTTTGAATAGTCCGAGTTTTCTCTGACGTATCAGTGGCTTTTCTTTATTTTGATATTTGCCACTATTAGGGCTATTCCAGAAAAAAATACCGTGTGTGTGTGTGGGGGGGGGGGGGGGGCAGATGGAAGACGGCAGGCAATGTATTTTTATATGGGTGGCTGGTGCGGAATTCTTTCATATTATATTGGTCGTTGGTGATCAACCAAATCTAATTACATGGGTGGTTGGTATTTCGCTACATGGAAGGGGAAGAAAGAATATTATCTGCCAAAAAAAGAGAGAAGTTTTATCATATCTAGCCAAAAGAAAGTGTTGAGCTTAGCAAACCGCAGCGGAAACGGCCACTTTTGTTTATACACAATCGTCAAAACTTGGATGTTTCCATCGAATATTGGTAAAAAACAGTACCCAAATAAACTCCCCAACAGTAGCTTCTGTAGCGATCATTACTTCCCTTTGGAAATATGTATTTTCAGAAGGATTTATTCAAGGAAACGAGGATATAGGGTAGTTGGGCTACTGGTAAAAGCCAATACCTGTAAAAACCAGTACCGATAAAGACAGAAACTGGACATCGGAATAATGCGTTTAACCTGCAAGTTTATTTTGTCAGTACACCATTACCTTCATTGAGAAAGATGTGCAGTTGATTTCACTCATAATAATTGTGAATTGATCTGTTTGATTGAACTGCTCAGTTTAGGTAGCGCCCAAGTTCATATTAATCTTTCTGCGGAGGCTTTATTATTTCTATTTGCTTTATGGCACACTCAGTCTCTCATGACCCCCCCCCCCCCCATTTTCTTTCCTTAAAACAATCCAATGTCTTGCTGTGATACTTAATTTTGGCAGCAAATGTGGAACCAAGGACTGGCATAGATGTAAGCAAACAAGTGGTGTTCAATGTCTGAATTAGCCCGCAGATTTGGACGATCTCCGTCGTCTACACCCCCTGGGTCTAGAGGAGGCTCCGTGAATATTGAAATGCGGACGCTGGGGAGTTGGGGGAGTTAATTGCAGAAATACGCATGCGTACTTGCAACTGTCTGATATGAACATCCGGTTTGCGATGAAACGCTCGATCATCTGTATTTTTACCTTTGTTTCGTCTTCTCTAAAGGATAACATGCATTTTATGTGTTGAACCCGAATTTTGACCAATGGGAGCGGGCGAGTTGGGAATTTTACACCACTGGGCCTTAGGAAAATTGAATTCTATGGGTAGTTGGTATACGAAGCTTTCTAATTACATGGCTGGTTGGTGTCCGAGGAAATTTTATTCCATGGGTGGTTGGGTAAAAAAAAGTGCCGTCTTCCCCCCCCCCCCCCCCCCCCCCCCCCCCCCCCCTAGCCCTTAGTGGCAAATATCAAAATATGGAAAAGCCACTTAAACATCAGAGAAGGCTCGGATTAGCCTTTGAAGCTTTGAAGAGCCTAGCTTTACTGCACCAGACTTGTGACATCTCTTTCTTCATATAGATGACTTTAGTTTGCTGCAAAACTTGTAAACATTTTTAGCTGTCTTGTTTTGGGTGCTCAGAACAACTTTCTCATTGAGACGTTTGAATTCTTTTGAGTACCTTCAACACATATGTTTTGGTTGAGAAATGAGAAAATTTTCATTTCCACTCTCTTACTAAATGATAATATAAAGAGAAAATGTATGATTTTGGGACAGCTCTTAATATCAATAATGGCTTATTTGCAAACGCAGGCCCTTAGATAAGAGTAAAAAGTATTTTTCTAATTTCTGAACCAAAGCATATGTTCTCAATGGGGTGGCTCTTTCGAGCTCCCATAACAAATGTTAAACTGATTGATAAGAAAATACAATTTTAAGCCCAATTTTTTTTTTCTGGGCTGATGCATATGATTTATTTATTGACAGGTAAAACAAAGAAGGGTGAGCTGAGTATTGTCCCCTACAACATGGTTTTATTGTCTCCCTGTTTACATCAGTTACCAAGTCTACACTTTGGAGTCAAGGATAAGGTATGTACAATAAATATATACAACTTTGAGGAAAGTTTAGATAGTTTGGAAACATTAAGCCTTAAATTGCCAACTTTGAATTTCAACAGTAGACATATTCAAATATTGTCATTCCTTTAAGTGATATAATGAGGGTTAGTTTCCATGGATATGTAGATACCACCACAAACAAAATGTGTTATCTGCTGCTGGTTTAACACCCTGAATGCTAGGTAATTTTTTCATGCGTTTGTTGTCTGCCGACTAATTTTTTTCAAAATTAAATTTTTGAAAACATTCTTTAAAAATCACTATCAGGGTGTCAATCGGGTTAGATCCAGATCAGGACCGGCATTCTGTCGGTCCTGATCTGGGTCCAAACAGTTTGCAAAGGTTTTCAGCAGATGACAAAAGTCGCTGCCAGCAAGTAAAGAGTTAAGGAGGATTAATTTTGTATTTCAGGAAACAAGATTTAGACAGAGATACCTTGACCTTATTATAAATGAAACAACTAGGAACAAGTTTATAGTCCGGGCAAAGATTATCAACTATATAAGAAGATTTTTTGATGATTTAGGATTTTTAGAGGTAAGGAGCTTCTTATATTTTAACCCTTATTTGACTGGCAAGCTTTCACCTGCTATTCAATACAATAGTTGTATGCTCAGAGTCGCTTTCATCTACTTATGTGCTTTGGTAACCTATAATGCAAACAATACAGTAAAACCTAAGTATCCATACCGGCGTCACTGCGTTGTGTCCTTGAGCAAGAACATTTATCCTAGCTTAGTACTGGTTCAACACAGGAAGACCCATCCCTTTATAACTGAAAGATTGTTCATGGGATGTAAAAAATCAAATCAAACAAGCAAAACCTGTGTAAAAGGGCCACTCTTAAAAAGACCAAAATTTGGTTTTCAAGACCAATTATCGCTTAATGCAGGTCAAAAGTATTGCAGAATGCTCCAAGGGGAGCATTCCGCAATACTTTCGACCTTCATTAAGCTACAAATTGTTATTAAGATCTCTGTTTTTGTGTGGCCATTTTACACAGGTTTTACTGTAATTGTCTTTAAATCTGACCATTGGTTTCAGAGAAGGCGTTTAAAGTATATATAAGTACATAAGGGACTCATTTGGTAGAAATTATCATTGGATGACCTACAAAAATGGCTAAATCAATTTGATCCACCAAAAACATGGCAGTCAGGGGGCATAGTCAGTTTCCCTTATGATACTATATGATTGAATATTTAACATCTTCTTCTCTGAAATCGTCTTTAATGATTTGGCAGAAAAGTCACTAGGTGGCCCTATACAAAAATAGCTAAAATATATTTGATCTATCAAAAACATGGCTGCTAAAGGACTCAGCTTATTGCGGATCACACATTTTTTCCATAAATCACACACCATTATGCATTTTATGTGCTTCTTTACAATTTTATTTTAAACATTGCCAAAGTCTCAGGTGAGCGATTATGGTTCATCTTGATCCTCTTGTCTTACATTTTACAGGTAGAAACACCAATGATGAACACAATTCCTGGAGGTGCCACAGCCAGACCATTCATTACCCACCACAATGACCTCAATATGAACTTGTACATGAGAGTAGCTCCAGAATTATATCTCAAGGTAGGTAGAAACACCAGACCCATTTATTACCCACCACAATGACCTCAATATGAACTTGTACATGAGAGTAGCTCCAGAATTATATCTCAAGGTAGGTAGAAACACCAGACCCATTTATTACCCACCACAATGACCTCAATATGAACTTGTACATGAGAGTAGCTCCAGAATTATATCTCAAGGTAGGTAGAAACACCAGACCCATTTATTACCCACCACAATGACCTCAATATGAACTTGTACATGAGAGTAGCTCCAGAATTATATCTCAAGGTAGGTAGAAACACCAGACCCATTTATTACCCACCACAATGACCTCAATATGAACTTGTACATGAGAGTAGCTCCAGAATTATATCTCAAGGTAGGTAGAAACACCAGACCCATTTATTACCCACCACAATGACCTCAATATGAACTTGTACATGAGAGTAGCTCCAGAATTATATCTCAAGGTAGGCATACACACCAGACCATTTATTACCCACCACAATGACCTCAATATGAACTTGTACATGAGAGTAGCTCCAAAATTATATCTCAAGGTAGGTAGAAACACCAGACCCATTTATTACCCACCACAATGACCTCAATATGAACTTGTACATGAGAGTAGCTCCAAAATTATGTCTCAAGGTAGGTAGAAACACGGTTACACCATACCACCAACAATCAAGGGTCAAAGGTGCATCAAAATTCCATATTTGAATTATTTTAACCAAAGTCTTGGACAAGTTAATATATAGGTTTTGTCCAGTGTATCCTGCTTTTAAAAATGGCATGAAAAAATGCCTCCTGTTTGTTCGTACTTGTGGTCTCAATATTGATAAATAAGTCATTTTTCACTCCTTTCCTTCCAAGTTTTATAATCACAGTACTTTTATTAATATGACCAGCCAAGTTCAACAACATTTCTTGTATCTGGCTCAAGAGTGCAGTCGGTAGCCAGTCCGACTGCAGATCCAGGGTTTGAGAGTTTGATCAAGGCCAGGTTACATACTTTTGTTGAAATTGATCGTGAAATAATTTCTATGGTTAATCTCCTCCTTCCGCTAATTCAGAAGGGTTGTGGTCCGTTACAAGCGAAAGTATGTGCATGAAGTACTGGTTTGCCGCTTAGACAAGCTTGCCTAGGAAAAAGTGTGACCAAAGCTGTTGACTTGGATATAAAACGGCAAACAAAACAAACAAAAGCTATATTTATTGTCCAATGTAAAGTTTCTTTATAATGTCGTCCCCCTTTTGAAAAATATAGCTGATTCAAATGAAATATCAAGCCTTATTATCCCCCCAAAATAAAAAAATATATATATCTAATTTCATCTGCTGCATTCATAATTGGTGCTTAGATATTTAACTCTTTGCCTGCTAGCAGCAACTTTAGTTGTCTGCTGATTACCTTTGCAAACAACATAACATCGGTCCTGATCTGTATCCAAACCCTTTGACACACACTTTGATAAGTGTTCCTGAATTGGGAGTAAGTTAATTTTGAAAAAAGTCATCAGACAACAAAAACCATGAAAAATTACCCAGCATACAAAGAGATAAGTTCAAATATTTGTATATTACAGATGTTGGTAGTAGGAGGTCTAGATAGAGTATATGAAATTGGTCGACAGTTTAGAAATGAAGGTATAGACCTGACACACAATCCCGAGTTTACAACATGTGAATTCTATATGGCCTACGCAGACTACCAAGATCTCATGACGATAACAGAAAACATGGTGGCAGGTAAGTCACAGATACCTCAATCTTATATCTTTAACATAATCAACCTAATAATAAGATCAAGTGTAATATAAACTATAAGGGCACACCGAGTAATTGGATTGTTCATTTAACCCTTTTCTTCATGAATATTCATGCTAGGCTCCACCTAGTTTGAATAATATAAATACACGTTCATGGTGGTACATAGAACAAAGAAATTACATGTCAAGTCCAATAGTGTAGGATCAGATATACCCTATTTCCATAAGAAAACAGAATAGACCATGATAAGGCAGCTCTTACAAGCTGCCTGATCTGGGGCTGCTCTGTTTGCAAAAGCGTAAAAAGGCTTCTCTATGAGGCTTAAATGAAATATATGTGTGGTTCCTGTTGCCTACCTACCCTATTTTTTTTAACCCTACCCTAAACATTAAATGGTATTTGGAGATAAAAATACCTAAAAAGGGTACTTTTCAGATTTTGTCACTATTTTCTTTGTTAAATGTTATAACAAAATTTAATAATTTCCCTACCTACCTACCCTAAATTTTGTTAGTATGCAACAGGAACCACACTATATTTCATTTAGGCCTGAGGTAAAGGGTTATTTTATGAACTTAAAAGATTTCTGTCAATCCAATGATAGAATGTCATATGGGCTCTGACATTATCATAGCTCCAGATAAGGCTGCGTATTGCGTATTTACGCAATTTCGTGAACGTGAAAACACAATTAAATTCATTTCTGTGCGTACAAAAACGCAATGAAAATCCTTGATACTCAATTCCAAACTTTTTAGTAGCGTATGACGCTATAGTATTCAGTTTCTGATTGTCGTTTTTCGCATCTCAAGCTGTTGTTGGGTACAAATTTATAGACGATGTGGCGCCGAATCTAGTTTATTAAACTGTAAACCAGTCCAGGAACATTCTTGGCGCTGTTTAGCTTTACCCAATATTTACACGATTACGACATTTGTCTCGCTTTACAGTAACAATGGCGTAACATGGGCGAAAAAGTCCCAGAGCAATTGAATAATATCATATCGTAACTAACCCTAATACCGCATTGGTGGTACGAAGAATCAAAGATCATGACTTGATAGATACGTTGGTTTTTCAAAAAAAGTATGAAATAGCGATCTCAGATATACTTATATTGCCAGTGTGCTTTCTGAAAGTGAAACCGAAAGTAAACAAAAAATCAAGAGAAACGAGGCCCGCTTCCATTGCTTATTTGCTTTCAGAAGGATACCCAATACAAAAACTTGAAATACCCAATTTAAAATTTGAAATACCCAATTAAGCCAAAAAGAGGTGGGTAAATACCCAATTGCCTCCAATCCTTATCTTGAGCTATGCATTATGTGGATGAAAAATTTGGGAGGGGAGTGTGTGGATCCTGATGAAGCCAGCTGATATGGTACACTGTTTTCAAAATCTAACTATACAATTTTGAAAATGTTATGCACACAGTGCCCTTTTTTGGGCAAATACTATTTACAGTAGCTATCTGCTATATAAATGATATGAATCTTTATGGAAGACAGAGACCTCTGAATTTTTATTGCATGTCAAAAGAACCAAAAACATACACAAATTGCTTGGTGAAACTAAACATGTCTAGGCCTCTAAATAAGAGTATGTAGTTTAAACTCTTGTTCCTCTGATGGATAAGAAAATTATCGCAATTGTGTGCTTAAATTTTTTTTATCTGGACCTATAATATCTAAACATAAAGGAAACCCCATCTTGTAGCCAAGTATATAGGGTAATGTTACTTTCAGGTATGGTGAAGCACATCACAGGTGGCTACAAAGTGACCTACCACTCAGAGGGTCCAGAGAAGGAGGGCTGGGAGGTGGATTTTACCCCACCCTTCAGAAGAGTCAGTATGATAGATGAGCTGGAGAAGAAATTAAATGTACAGTTCCCAGATCCTGCAAATCTTAATACAGAAGGTAATGTTGCTTTACATGGAGAATATATACTCCTGGATTCTTCCATTTGGTCTGATACAATAAACATGGGATCGTTAATTGTACATATCAAATGGTTACATATCAGATTACCAAATAAGGCCTAAAATAAAATTTTATTTGTTTCCCCTTACCCGACCGACCCTGAAAAAAGGGCCCTACCCAAAAAAATTATTTCAATTTTCAGTCTAGAATTATTTTTTTAAAATTCATTGGCAATTTGCTAACTTAAAGAATTGTCCAATGTAAACAGTGTTATATTTAAAAAATATTTTTAGTTGCAAATTGTTTGTGTATTTAATGTTATTGCCTAAAGTAGGACTATTTACAATTAAGTTTAATGGGTATCGAGTTTGGGAAGTAAAATAAAATAATTTTCCGACCGACCCATACAGGTTAAACAGGGTCGGGTAAGGGGAAACAAAAATATATCTAAGGTTGGCCTAAATATGCTTCAATCCCTGCAAATCTTTTATCTTATAAAGCATTGCAGTCCCTAATAGCTGAGATTTTATACCGTGGTAGAAATTCTTTTCTAGTACAATGAATAAGTATTCCCACTGAGATTTTACCCTGTGAATAAAATTCATTATGCCCATGTTATATGTAGGCTGTCACCTTTCAGCAGCACATTGGTTCCATTTGAAGTTTCTTACATTGTATATGCTAAGGTGACATTAACTGATAATTTTGGGTCTCACTGGGTACAGGAACAACTGCGAACTTACTGTAGATAAAAATACATTTATTATAAGGTATGAAAAAAAATTATGATTGGTGTGAGGGTGATTAGAAAAATCCATCCCTGAAGATCTACATTTGTCATCACACTACAGGCCTAGTGTTGTCAAACAGTGATCCTCGAGACAGTTTTTTATCTTCCCCAATAGCTGTGATAGATTCTTAAACTTGTTATCTGTCCCAGGGGAATGAGTCATATTAACATATTCACTGATTGATTCATGATCATTGCAAAATTATCAGGCTTAGGAGTGCGTATTGGAAAATTATTTTATTTATAACTCATCCAAAACATATGTTGTGGGCACTCTAAAGAACCGTCTCAATGAGACGGTTCTTTTGAGCACCCAAAACACATGTTTAAATCAATGGGTAAGAAAATAATTAAATTTTTACACAAGTAAAATTTCATTATCTGTTTCTATGAAATTATGTATTTGTGATGTTGAAGTAACATTTCCATTTCAGAGGTGCGTAAATTTCTGGATGATCTGTGTATAAAACATAATGTAGAGTGCAAGGCTCCTAGGACATCAGCAAGATTGTTAGATAAAGTAAGTTCCAATGTGTATTCTTGATCTTCTGATCACAATTTGGAAGTTCTATAGTAATTGGTTGAAATCTGAAAGTATTTTCATTTGAAATGCAATTCTATCTCTCCCCTCCCACACCCTTCAAACCACCCCATCATATAACAGCATCAAAATTTCCGTAGAAGTTTTTCTTGAAGCTAGATGGTTAATATTCCAGCTGTGTTATGAAATGTTGATAAATGGAGGAATTAGCGCAGTCGGTAACGTGTCTGGCAACAGATGCGAGTCTGACTGCAGATCCAGGGATCACAGGTTCGATCCCAGCCCAGTCCCATACTTTCATGGAGATTGATCATGAAATAATTTCTACGGTCATTCTCCTCCCTTCCGCTGAATCATTCAAGAAGGGTTGTTGTCAGTTACAAGCGAAAGTATGTGCACGAAGTACTGGTTAACTGCTTGTTCAAGCTTGCCCAGGAAAAAGTGTGGTTAGGTGAACTGACCGTCCCGCAATGACCATAGCTGTTGACTTGGGACGTAAAGCAACAAACAAACAAACAAACAATAAATGGAGGAATGCGAGATTACCTGTGTATTTTTTTCTCAGAAAAAAAATTGTGGTTGCTTTAGCAAGCAAAATAATGCCTACTGTATTCCACCTTATAATCACAAATGGTCATGTAGGTGCACACCGATTTTTAGCTCACCTGAGCCGAAGGCTCTGAGGTGAGCTATTAGTATACTAGTCACTCCAGTGTCCGTCCGCCATCTGTTCATCAACATTTTCAAACATCTTCTCCTCTGAAACCACTGGGCCAATTGAACTCAAATTTTATATGGGGAATCCCTAGGATGGGGGTACAAAAGTTTGTTCAAATGGTCCAGGTCACATGACCAAGATGGCCGCCACGCCCATATAAGGTAAAAACCCTTTAAAAATCTTCTCCAGAACCAGAAGGCCCATGAGCTTGGGACTTGGTGTGTAACATTTGGGGTGTGGGGCCTACCAAGTTTGTTCAAATGATTGTCCTAGGTTGACCTTGACCTACTTAACGATTTTTTGAAATCAGTTGAAGCCAACGTCACTAGATATGTTCAAGCTAATGAGACACTGACTATAAATAAGTTTCAAAGGTCAAGTTTGACCTTTGACCTTTCAGCCAAGATCGCTCATATTGGAGTCCCATCAATGTATTAAATTATAGTTTTCTCAGAAACCATTGAGCCAATTGAACTCAAATTTCATATGAAGACTACTTGTGATATGTTAGCCAAAATTGTTACCAATTGTTCTGGTCACATGACCAAGATGGCCGACATCCCCATATATGGTAAAAATCTTCTCCAGAACCAGAAGGGTGACGACCTTGGGACTTGGTATGTAACATTGGGGATGTGGGGCCTACCAAGTTTGTTCAGATGATGATCCTAGGTTGACCTTGACCTACTTAACATCAAGGTCAAATTTGCTTCCTAAAGCATTTAAATTGGAATTTTTTTAAAAAGCTGATTTTTTGAATACTGTTGAAGCCAAAGTCATTATTCTCACTTGATATGTTTACCCTAATGAGACGATGGCTATAAGTTCCAAAGGTCAATCTTAGTTCCAAAGGTGGAGTCCCATCAATATATTAAAACATAGTTTTCTCAGAAACCTCTTGGCCAATTGAATTTAAATTTCATATGGAGACCAGGGTTTTACAGGACGCAATATCCTGCGTCTTATACGCATAAATCATTAGGTAGGACCCGTCAATTCACCTTACCTGCGTCCGCTGGGACGCAGATGTGTTTGTTGTGCCTTTCATTAAAATCCCAAATTCCAAAGTTATTTTGTAACGATTGGGGTTTTCCCATATTTACAGGCTCTATAAATAAATAGGACAGAGGCTGCTGCACTGACCTCGTAGGTAAACGAGCAGTGAAAACCTCCATGCAAACATCGGCCGTGAAAGAAAGTCGTAAAATACCATGCTTTCTCTCAGGTCCGCTCTGCTAAAAAGCATGGAAAACGTAAACTGATTTGTCCACCACTGACTTTGTGTATTGATTTTTTTATAGTGTGAATAATCACTGACAACTCTGCCGACCGCTCAAGCGTGAAAGGCAATTATCTCGACAGGTTTCTTTCTTTTGTATATGCCAAATTACGTAACTTTTTCACTTGAAAAGGCTCAAGTCGGCAATAGATCAAAGATACCAGAGACTTCAGATAAGTGGAGACTTGTAGACAGATAGAAAGAATACAATGTGTATTTCAAATTTACCAACCAAAGTCTCAGAATGGAAAGCAAGTAGCAGTCTGATCAGTGTCTGTTTTTTTTTGTTTTGTTTTTTAATCTCAATTAGAGAAAAGTCTGATCAGAGACTGTTTTTTTTCTGTCTTCTGGATGCAGCAATCTGTGACTTCTCCCTATTTGTACTGGAGTCTTCTCCCTAAATTTAAGGGCTAGCTTGGTCCCTGCATATTATAGGGACAAGTTCAGCTTTTGTAAAAAAAAGCGTATAGGATTGTGTTTCACTGATGGTAATATGTGGCCCTCAAAAATTTCAAATTGCCCCCCAAAAAAATCGGAAGGGGGCCAAACATGGTCCTCAAAATTACTGGCCTGGGGACAACACTGAGCCTTCACAGAAGGATGTACTACCTTCCAAAATCTGAAGCTTATATAAAAAGATGGGACCCCCAATTTCAATGATGGGACCCCCATCATATTCAAAGTTGAGTCCCAAGGACCCCCAAACATTCAACTTGGTGTAAAACCCTGGAGACTCCTTAGAGTTGAGGGGAGTAAATTGATAACAAATGTTAATGGTCACATGACCAAGATGGCCACCATGCCGACATAAGGTAAAAATGTAATATCTTCTACTCTTGAACCAAAAGTCCAATGGTCTTGGGACTTGATATGTAGCATTGGAGATGTGAGCCCTACCAGGTTTGCACAAATGATGAATCTGGGTTGACCTTGACCTTTTTTACGCCAAGGCCAAATTTGATTCCTAATGCATTTATATTAGAATAATCTTGAAATGTTCATTTTTCTATAACTTTAAGTGAAAATTATAATACTTGCCAGAAATGTTAAACCTAATGAAACACTGGTTTTATTTAAACAGCACCAAAGGTCAAGCTTAGCTTTGACGTTTCATCCAAGGCCATTCATTTTGACCTGCCACATACGTATCTTAGCATCTTTTTCTCAGAAATCATTGGGCTGTTTGAATTCGAATTTCATATGGAGTATTCAGTAGATAAAACAATATAGATATAATATTTGTTTTAGGGGACTTGACCAAAATGGCCACCATACCCATATATGGTAAAAACAAAAAAAGCCTAAGTTGACCTTGACCTATTTCAACATTATTAAGGAGACCAGGTGAGTGCTTCAGGACCTTAAGGTCCTCTAGTTAAGGTTTAAAAGCAATATCAACAGCTAGCCTGTCCAGTTCTGAAAGATGAAGCCTCAGGCTAAAATTAAGGCCTGTAACTGAGACATGATAGCTGCTTTAAAGCTTAAATGTGATAGGTAGCAAAATCTCTTAATGTAGCTGTTCATTAGTTGTAGGCCAAAATTATTAAGGGAACTATTATTTCACTTATTAATTTTCGCCTCGTAATAATGATGAACTTTTTTGTTTTTCAGCTTGTAGGAGATTTCATAGAAGAGACGTGTATATGTCCCACCTTTATCATAGATCATCCTCAGGTGATGAGCCCTTTAGCTAAATGGTGAGTATTAGTGGTTTGCAAATTAATCCATTTTCTCAATGATTACTCGTCTAGGGCAAATGAGTTCATAATTGATTATGGTTTTCCATGATCTATTTACACAGCAAGGTCATTTGTACCATGGTTAGGATCAATAGAAGTGGAAAACAAATTATATATTAAAAAAAAATGACCATCAGTGATTATTTAATTTATAATGTTTACATTTTCCACAACTTCCAGTTCTTTTGTATCCAAAACCATTAATGAAGAACAACACCTCAATTGTTTTAAGCTGTGTCTTTGATTGATTTTCAATCATCATTGGTCAATATCAACTTTATATCTTTATTTGCTTTCTTCAGCAAGCAATTTCTTGTTAAATTAATCTCATATTAAACAGGATGAATTAGCCCAGATTTTTATTCATGCCAGTCAACTTGAGCATAAAATAAAAATTTGATGTCAGAACGAGATAAAAACAAATACCAAAAGAAATACATAGTACTCAGTAAAGAACATGGTAGCTTTGTAGAGTGCTGGACTCTAGACCAAGAGGTCACATGTTTGAATCCCACTAAGGGCTATTCCAGAAAAAAACACCTGGGGGAGTTTTTTTACCCAACCACCCATGGAATTCAATTTCCCCAGACACCAACCACCAATGTAATTAGAAAGTTTCGAACACCAACTACCCATAGAATTAAATTTTCTTCCGAAGGCCCAATGGTGTAAAATTCCCCATCCGCTCCCTTGCATTGGTGAAACTTCGGGTTCGACACGTAAAAAGCATTTTATCCTTTAGAGAAGACAAAACAAAGGTAAAAATACAGATGGTCGATATTTTACATTGCAAACCGGATGTTTATATCAGACAGTTGCAAGGACGCATGCGCATCTCTGCAATTAACTCCCCAGCTCCCCAGCGGCTTGTTCGTGGAGCCATCTCTGGACTCAGGGGGTGTAGACGATGGAGATCGTCCATAAACGGCGGGCGAATTCAGACATTGAACACCACATTTGCTAACATCAATGCCGGTCTTAGGTTCCACATTTGCTGCTCAAATTAAATGTCACAGCAAGACATGGGATCATTTTAGGGAAAGAAAATAGGGGGGGGGGGGGGGGGGGGGGGTCATGAGAGACTGAGGACTGAGTGTGCCATAAAGCAAATTGAAATGATTAAGTCTCAGCAGAAAGAATAATATGAACTTAGACGCCACCTTAACTGTGCAAAGCAATCAAACAGATCAATTCACAATTATTATGAGTGTAATCAACTGCACATCTTTCCCAATGAAAGAAATGGTAAAACGCATTATTCAAATGTCCAGTTTCAGTCTTTATTGGTACAGGTTTTTACAGGTATTGGCTTTTACCAGTAGCCTAACTACCCTATAGCTTTGTTTCCTTGAGTAAATTCTTCTGAAAATACATGTTTCCTAAGTGAAGTCATGACCACTACAGACTCCCGATTTTGCTTACCGCCTTGCCGTGGTTCGGGGGGCTTAATTCGCATGGGGGACTTTATTTTTGAATAACTGTCCCCTCTGCTTAGAACTAAAGGTAAGCATGGCGCTCTCCCTCTGGCACCCTAGAAATATGAATGGCTGCCCGGCACCACTGGGGACAGACTGTATGTACCTTCGTACTTAAGCAGGCCTGTTTGCGTCTCTTGTTTTGCAGACTTGAGAGGTGACAGGTTGGGGTTAAGAGTCCCCACGCAAACCAGTGGTAACTGTCCGTAAAAGCCGCAACTATAACAACTTGTTTTCATAAATAACCAAAGGATTAAATTTATCAAAAACTATTTTACATTAGTATAAATTTAAAGAAGATAAAAGCCAAATAAAGTAGTTTAAATTTTTATAACTGCTTTTGCCTTAATTATTGATTTCTAGATCTTGTTGAACATTCATTTTTAAACTCTTACTTTATCTATACGACAGTTTTCGTGATTAATTGTCTAGTACCCAAGTTACATTCTTGCTCTTATATTTTGTTAAAGTTCTGTATTGTAGAGCTTTAAAAGTCTGTATTGTAGGGCTATTGTAGGGCTATCTTCATATTTTAACTTGAAGAGCAATTTACCTGTGAAATATCTTTACTAAATTTATATATCTTATTCAAAAGAACATACTGTAGTTCTTTCTGTCTCAAATTCAATTATTTCTCTAATAATATTTATGTCTTTTTCTTATTATCAGCATTAAAACTCAACAGGCTTAAATTGATCGGGTCTACTACAATCATTTCAATTTCAAACTTTTTAAATAATCTATCACAGTTTATTTTCTAAACTGTACATCACAACCGGGCTTATACCTTGTCTGTAGGGTTAAAATATACAGATTGTTTAACTGCTGTAGTAGATAACGTGAAAACCCTTATTAAAACAGTGTGCTGCCTGTTTGCCGTGGGTTTGCGACGCCTGAATGGGAGAAGAGAATCCTGACAATTGAGGAAAGCCCAGGGATCTCCAGCTTTCCAACACATTGTTTTGGTCTCAGATTCAGCTAGACGTGAGTCCAGTGCTAGGTCCGGCGCTGGATCAATCGGCTGTGTGGTCCAGCTCTTGAAACCATCTTATTCTTTCTTCCTTCTGTCTACTTTAAAGTATCTTTTAGGTACATAACCGGGTTTAATTCTTCTTCATTTATATCTTACTGTTTAGTTTCAAGAGTGACTGATTTATATCTTACTGTTTGGTTTCAAGAGTGACTGCTCATGGGCCAATCTTGGGGCATATAGACCAGCGTTAATAAGGCTTTTGAGAGTGGTGAGGGGGGTCATCAAAATACGGGTGGGGATGTCCAATAAATGTTAAACATTTTTCTTAAAGGAATCTGCGTTTGATATGTATTGGACGTTAATCATAAGCTGGAAGAACTACTGGAAAATATGAACCAGAGTATAATAGATATGTAGCTTTAATGTAGGAAATAGGAGAGCCATGGCCCATTTCCATATTACATTCCCTTGTTGGGCTCCACGGTGGGTGAGGAACATATCTATGGAACTACAAAATCAACAATATGGATCATGCTAAATTAAATTTTACCATGGTCCCCCCTTCGACCCCAGATCCAAACCTGGGTTTGACCTCCAATCTTGCGTTGTCGCAAGACAACTATCCTACTCTTACAAGTGCAAAAAATGAACGACAACGACCGGACTCTATGAGAATAACATTTCCACAGTTTTCAAACCTGTTGACAATTTTGCTAAATTTCTGGTAGTAAAATCAAATGACACAGAAAAACCAATCACCTCTTTATCACCATTTGTAATTGAAAAACAGATTGAATCAACAATAGGAACTCCAAAATCAGTGAAAAAACTCAAAAACCAAACTCTATTAGTTGAAACGTCAAGGAAAACACAAACTGAAAACCTTCTAAAAATGAAAACCTTCTTTAATCTTCCAGTCACTGTTTCAGAACACCATACTCTAAATTCGACTAAAGGTATTATAAGAGACAGAGCTTTAAAAGGAGAAACTGAAGAAAACATCAAAGAATATTTAAAGGATCAAGGAGTAATAGCAGTGAAACGCTTTACAATCAAAAAAGGAAATAGCACAATAGAAACAAATACTCTACTTCTAACTTTCAACAGGATAACAGTGCCAAAATCTTTATGAGGATATTCTACAGATTCATACCAGTAGATATCTATATACCCAATCCTCTGCTGTGTTTTAACTGCCAGAAATTTAACCACCATGAAAATAACTGCCCAGAAGATCTTGGGTCAGTATGTGAAAACTGTGGAACTGGAAACTATGACCACCTGACCAGCAAATGTAAAAACCCGACTAAATGTGTCAACTGTGGAATGAATCACCCCTCAAGATCAAACGAGTGTGAAGTTTGGAAAAAAGAAAAGGAAATCATGAAAATCAAAGTCACACAAAATATTACATTCATAGAAGCTAGAAATTTGTTTGAAAAACAACCAGATACTTCCTTTTCCAGAATAGTTCAATCGGTACAAATGAAGAAACCTGAAACAAAAACAACTGAAACACATTTTGATGAAAAAGACTTCCACATTACAGCCAGTTCAAAAGTTATAATACCGACAATATACAAAACAAAAAAGCAATCAGCACAAAATACAGCAGCAAGTTCATCGTCTCAGCCTGGTCCATCCAAATCAAACAATCAACATGAAAAAACAAGATCTAGATCCAAAACACGGACAACAAGTAGGGACAACAGTAAGTCCCCTAAAACAAAAGAAAAACCAAATGTCAAAATTACAAGAATGCAACAAGATCAACCTGTCAAGACTACAAATAAATATGATCAACTAGAATCTATGGAGTCATAGATCTCACTTGAGACCTGAATATGAAAGTTTCTTATATCTTAACTATAGTTACTCTTTCCTTTATGCTATCTGACATGGATTTTAAACATAAAATAATACAATGGAATTGTCGAGGTTTGAAGACCAAATTTGAAGAAATATGCGTCTTACAACAAGAAGAGAACCCAACTGTCTTCTGTTTACAAGAAACTTTTTTAAAAACTGTAGATAATATATCTTTAAAAGGTTTTAATTCATATCATCACATTCATACAGATTGTCAAAAACCTTCAGGGGGAAGTTCAATATTTGTGAAATCTTCCTGTCCTCAAAGAAAGATCAATCTTAACACTGAACTACAAGCCATAGCTATTTCAGTTACTCTTGATCGAGAAATTACTATTTGTTCTGTTTACATTCCACCTTCTTTTTCTTTGAAAATTGAACATCTTGATTCTTTATTAAAGCAACTTCCTTCTCCATATCTACTCTTAGGAGACTTTAATGGTCATAATATTCTCTGGCGAAGAGGCAAACTCATTGAAAATTTCATTACAATGATATATGTCTTATGAATGACAAATCAAACACTTATATGCATTATCCAACAGGCTCTTTCTCTTCCATAGATCTTTCCTTTTGCCATCCATCCCTTTTCCTTGACTTTAATTGGTCTGTTTGTAAAGATCAACATCATAGTGATCATTTTCCTATCATCAATAAAAGTAATACTTCCACAGTAGAAGATCATAATCCAAAATGGAAACTAAATAAAGCTAAGTGGGAAGTACGTATTTCAATCTTTATGTACTGATAAAATAACTTTAGAAAATTTCAAAGATTCTTCAGACCCTTTATCTGATTTCACCTCTTCCCTTATTGATATATCTTCTGAATGTATACCAAAGACCTCGACAAATCCAACAAAAAGTAATCCATGGTACAATGATGAATGTAAAGAAGCTATTAAAATGAGGAAAAAAGCTCTAAATAAATTTAAAAATATCCAACTAAGGACAATTTAAATGAAGTAAAAGTATTTAGAGCAAAGGCTCGCAGAACAATTAAGATATTGAAACGAAAGTCATGGCGTTCTTACGTTTCAAAAATTAATCACAAAACCCCTATAAAAAAAGTTTGGGATATGATTAGAAAAATATCTGGTAAAACAAAATCACCCAGCTACACCCATTTGAACCATCCAGTTGCAGAAACAAAATCAACAAGTAAATTTGATATAGCTGAAACCTTAGGAGAAACATTTCTAAACAACTCATGTTCAAGAAATTACTCTGAAAAATTTCAAAAAGTTAAAGCAGAACAAGAAAAAATTAAACTTAATTTCAAGTCTGCAAATACTGAGGAATATAATAATCTTTTTAATTTTGATGAACTTTTGGATGCAATTAAACAATCACATGATTCTGCAACTGGACCGGATGAAATACATTATCAAATGCTTAAACATCTCCCAGAGAGTTCCCTCCAAGCTCTGTTAGGTATATTTAATCATATATGGACTACTGGTGATTTTCCTGAAGACTGGCGATTAGCCACTGTAATACCTATACCCAAACCAGGAGAAGATCATGCTGAGCCAACCAATTATAGACCTATAGCTCTTACAAGTTGTCTTTGCAAAATGTTGGAAAGGATGATTAATAAAAGGTTGATTTGGTATTTAGAATTCAACAATCTTTTATCACGGTATCAGTCGGGTTTCCGAGCTGGCCGTAGTACAAATGATAATTTAGTTTGATTGGAAACTTTCATACGTGATGCCTTTGTTAAAAAGGAACACGTTGTAGCTGTCTTTTTTGACTTGGAAAAAGCATACGATACCACATGGAGATATGGCATTATGAAACATATTCATAAACTAGGACTAAGAGGTAGACTACCTACTTTTATTGAAAACTTCCTTGCTGATCGCACAATGCAGATGAGGGTGGGATCCACTCTTTCTGATTTATATGATCAGGAGCAGAGGGTCCCACAGGGTGGTGTATTATCTACAACTCTTTTTAATATTAAAATCAATGATATTGTTAAATGCCTAGATAATTTAACAGATTGCTCTCTCTATGTTGATGATTTTTGTATTTGCTTTCGCTCAAAAAGTATGCGAACAATTGAAAGGCATCTACAGCAAAACTTAAACAAGATAGAACATTGGGCCACTAACAATGGCTTTAAATTTTCCAAGTCAAAAACACATTGTGTGCATTTCTGTCAGTTGCGAAAGCAACATGATGATCCAGTTCTTACATTATATGGATCGCCTATTCCTGTTGTACAGGAATACAAATATCTTGGTTTGATATTTGACAAAAAGCTTAGTTTTATTCTGCATATTAAATACTTGAAGGCAAAGTGCCTGAAATCCTTGTATTGAAAGTTTTATCTCACACTACTTGGGGTGCAGATCGAACAACACTCTTACAATTATATCGATCTTTGATACGTTCAAAACTAGACTATGGATCCATTGTATATGGATCGGCAAGAAAATCTTATTTAGCTATGCTTGGCCCTATTCATAATCAAGGTCTTAGATTAGCCTTAGGAGCATTTAGAACATCACCTACTGCAAGTCTTTATGTTAAGGCAGATGAGCCATCTTTAAATACACGTAGAGAAAAACTTTCTTTACAATATGCTATTAGAATTGCTGAAAATAATTCAAATCCAGCTCATGATGTGACATTCCAACCAAAATACATGGATCTTTATAAAAGTAAACCAAATTTTATTAAATCTTTTGGTGTTAGGATTTTACCAGTCCTAGAATCAGCAAACATCAATTTTAATAACATAGATAAAACTTTTACACCAAATGTACCAGCCTGGTGTATAAATAAGCCAAAACTTCTCTTCGATTTACACTCTAGTAAGAAGTCAGAAACCAGTCCTATTATCATGAAATCTAATTTCCAAGAGCTAAAATCACTTTACATGGACTATAAGCATATTTATACAGATGGTTCAAAAGATGATATGAAAGTAGGATGTGCAGTAGTATCTGACGACTACTCTGAAACTATGCGAATTCCAGATTGGTCTTCAATTTTTATAGCAGAAGCAAAAGCTGTTGATTAAGCATTCGATCTTATTGCCGATTGTGAAACTTCTAATAAATTTGTTATATTTTCAGACTCCCTTTCAGTTTTAAAATCTTTAGATCACACATCTTCAAAAAATCCCCAAATTCAAAAGCTACTGGAAAAACATCATGATTTATCAGAAAGTAATGAAACAATTTACTGTTGGATCCCTAGCCACATTGGCATTGCTGGCAATGAAAATGTGGACCAAAAAGCAAAAGATTCACTAAATTTACACCCTACAAACTTTCGGTTACCCTTTTCAAATTTTAAACCTTTTATCAATAGGTACATTGTAAACAAGTGGCAACTATTATGGAATAACAGAGTTGGTAATAAACTTTTTGAGATTAAACCTGTGATCGGACAATCTCAACCAGTAGTACGAAATGTCAGACAAGAAGAAGTCGTACTTGCTCGTTTACGTATTGGTCATACAAGGATCACACACTCATATCTTTTAAAACGAGAGGAGCCACAGTATTGTTTTGGATGTGATGCACTCTTTACAGTCGGCCATTTTCTATTTGAATGTGGTGATTTTTCTCATATAAGAAACAAATATTTTCATGTTGATACAATCAAACAATTGTTTAATGATGTACCTATTGATAATGTCTTCTTATTCTTAAAAGAGAATAATCTTTTTTAACAAATTGTAACTATTTTCCTTTGAACTGTTCTTTTTTTTTTTTTTGCATACAAGAAAGTTTCTCGCGGAATTGGGTAAAAAAGCTAAGTTGCAAATTTAAATATACAGGGACGGTAAACGAGAGGCTTTTTCGACCATTTTTTTTCTTATTTGAAAGCGGTGTTAGTGGGACTATAAGCCTAACTTTAGACATGCACCTTCATCTACATTCCTTGTATGTGAGCATTTATGCACCTGGCAAGACTGTGAGGATGTGCGGCTCGTCTGAGCCTTCGCTGGTTGCATGTACAAGGTACCATAATCTCATGAACTGGCTCGTTTGATAGACAGCCCAATGTAAAGCATGATGCAGAAGCATGCATAAATCACTTTTCATCTGTGCGTACGTGTGATGATCCACAGGAATCAGACCCATAATACTATTTCATGAGGAGCTAGGCTCATCAGTGATAAAAAGTTCCATCCGATATACAATGATGTATATAGTTATTTTATTACGCTTATTGAGTGCGCGTTTTGGCGAAACTTAGAAATAAAATTGATGAATAGGCGTCTAGATTCTTCATCCACTCCAAAACTTTGAGTTACCCGACGAGATTGCACAAAAGCACAGGCTCTCCTGAGCCTTCGCTGATAACATTTGTGATAAACACCAGTCGATATGGTTTCATCATGCTCGGATCCAGTGATTCAAAAAGACGCTTGGGCATATTTATGACACAGAAAGACCTGAAAAGCTCAATGATCACAGACACGTAGGACACTGTGTGCATGCGCGCGTGGTTGTGTACATGTATTTGATTTTTGTCATGACTGGACAAAATATCTCCGCGATTTGTATCAGTCCGACGTTCATTGAACCTAGCGTTTATCATTGAATAAAAGTTTGGCATGCATCAATGCTGGATGCACGCGCATAAGCGACACTGACAATCGCACTGACAGGCGAAGCGCTCCTGTTCCGCTGATATGTTTGTTAACTGATGTGCTCGACGAAAAACGAAAGCATCGTAGACAGACACACTGACCGACCAAATGAACGGAAAAAATGTTGTGTACGAACTATTAAAAAATACAAATAGGAAAAATGACCGCTGTACGAACTAATACATGACATTTTGAGCTGACCGGTCATGATTAATTTATGGTGTACGAACAATTCGAGTGAACGAACTAATACAAGATTTACCGTACTATTTTATTGTCTTTGATATACTCATATGTTTATTGTGTTACATTGTTAATATTTTAGCTAATCTATTATAGTTTTAATGTTCAACAATACTTCTCTTACCTAACCTTGATGACCCAAAAGGGTTGATGCGTCGTTAAACTCCAACTCATCATCATCATGACCACTACAGAAGCCACTATTTGGGAGTTTATTTGGGTACAGGTTTTTACCAATATTCGACGGAAACATCCGAGTTTTGATGATTGCGTATAAACAAAAATGGCTGTTTCCACTGCGGTTTGCTAAGCTCTGCGCTTTCTTTTGGGCCAGGTTTAATAAAACTTCTCTCTTTTTGGGGCAGATAATATTCTTTCTTCCCCTTCCACGCAGCGAAATACCAACCACCCATGTAATTAGATTTGGTCGGACACCAATGATCCATATGATTTGAAAACTTTCCGCACCAACCACCCATAGAAAAATATATCGCCTGCCGTCTTCCCCTCCCAGGTATTTTTTCTGGAATAGCCCTAAGGTACGCCTTTGAGAAAGGTACAGAAATCTTTATTGCTTATTACTGGTTCGTCCCAGGAAATGGCCCAACATGACTGAAAAAATATTGTCTGGGACATAAAGCTTCAACTCAAAGAAACAAACAAATCATGTTGCTCTGTGTCATGTTATCATTTGTATGCTTAAATAAACATGCTTTCGTGTTTCCAGGCATCGTAAGAGTTCAGGGCTGACGGAGAGATTTGAATTATTTGTATGTAAGAAGGAGATCTGTAATGCCTACACAGAGTTGAATGATCCTGTGGTACAAAGAGAAAGATTCCAAGAGCAAGCCAAGGTAGCTATGAAATTATTTTTGCTATCCAGATAGGAGTTTCTACGAAATGTACTGGGTTCTCATAGTCTCCAGGACAGTCAGGTTAATTAGTCATTACTGCCTCTTCATACCGCCCACCCAAGACTTTTGCAGACATATCCTTTCATTAAAAGCATGTAGAAAAAAAGAGTTTTTTGCCCCCTGTAATAGTTGACTTAACCCATTTACAGCACCATAAACATTTCCAAAAATTGTGGTTGCATACTATTTGGCTCTGACATTACCTTTCTTTATGAGTAAAACCACAATCCAATATCAACTTTTCTTTGCCGTCTTCATATCCTCCTCACAGTTTTATGATGAGAATATGGGAAACCAATCTAGCAGTTTTCAGAGAGCTCCAATATGACAAGATTTACTACATTGACAAAATTTACTACATACAGGTCAACTTCACTATCTCAAAGTCCAAGGGAATGGAGAAAATACTTTTGAGTTATCAGAAGTTCAACATAAGCAAAATTTGATGTCGCTCAAATAATATGATGTACATGTTCAATTTCTGCAAGACATATTTTTGCAGTACATGTGTAGTAAAACTGTTCCTAAATCATTTTAGTTTGTTCTATTTCCATTTTAATAACGTTGTGGAACGCCCTGATGCCACAGCCTTAGCGAGGGATAAACAATATGGCGGAAGCGATGATCTTTTAAAATTACTTGTAAAACGGAAATGGTGAAACCAAGCTTTAGTTATTCAAATTTTTGATTTTTTTATCAAGAGAATAAACAAACATAACAACTAAACCAAGTTGTATAAGTAAAGACTGTGGAAAATATCTCATCACAACATTAAATTTGAATGTCAATCGAATATCGATGCAATTATTTATACACAAACAGCTGATCAATGAACAATGGCCGCCTCCACGCTATAACCAGGGTTTTACACCAAGTTAAATGTTTGGGGGTCCCTGGGACTCAACTTTGATTATGAAGGGGGTCCATTATTGAAAATGGGGGTCCCATCTTTTTTATATGTATATATAATTGGTTTTGTATTGTTAATTATTAAAAGTAGATACACAAGATTAAAAGGAAATGACTAGACTTGTTTTATTAATTCTCATAACTCCCTGGTCCAACACCTGTGACCTCCAATGGCACTATCCAAAAAAACAAAAGTTGAAAAGTTAAACAGATAAAACTTTGCTGATACATGATTAGAATGTAGTAGGCTAGTAGCTAGTATACTACCTGGTACTATGCAAAATTGCTGTATGGTGGCATGACATTTGTTGACAAAGTTAATTTTAAAGTGTAAATACTGTAATACACTTTAAAAATAACTTTTTTAAAATGGTAAACCATGATTGAAACTTAAGTCTTTATAGCCTGCCTTCAGCTCCATGTGCAAACATCCTTGCAGCTGTAGTAAAATCAAACTGATCAATATTAGGTCCTGCAAGTTTAATGAACATTAGTCTATTCAATCTACCAGGATTGAGCCTGTTTCGGACTTGAGTTTTCAAGGCATTTTGGACAGAGAATCCTCTTTCACAGGGAGCTGAAGATACAGGTATAATTAGAGCAATTTTTGTCAGTACAACAAAGTCAGCGTACTCCTCCTCAAACTCTGTGATAAGCAATTTTGCAAATTGATCAAATGTGAGAGCTTTGTAGGACCTTGCAAAGTGCTTAAACAACAGAAAGTGGGATTTTGTCCTTTCAGCATCTACACAAGTGTCATAGAATGTCAACAGTTGGTTTAGCTGCCCTGTACCATAATCACCAATGCTAGCTTAATCATCTGGATACCTTTTGGGGTTTAATATGATTTCCAGACACTCTGGTGTCTGAAGTTCATCTTCTGGAAATCTTGAGTCAAGATTTTCAACCAGTTTATCAATATAAGTATCTCTCAGATGACTGAACTCATTTCTGACCTGTTGGCTGTCAGTTATTTCCATCTCTCTGAATTTGCCTTTTCGGCCCACATTTGGTACATCACCAATTTCATTAAGCACCTGCCTAACAGTCTCAGAATGTGTCTTCATAGTGAGTAAAGTCTCTCTAGATGTAGACACATTCTGCCTTATATGAGAAAAGTTGACTGAGTCTTTTTGAAATGTCAGTTTCAATATGCCTACCACAGTGAGTATATCAATCAGGAGTGCCGTAAAAAGGACAAACTTTACAGTTGAAACAAACTTCAACAGACCATCAGCCTTTCCACCTGTTTTCTCACTTTCAAGAGACTGATAGACAGGAGCATAATTTGCAAAGATTGCTTTTACAGCAGCCTCAACAGACAGCCAACAGACAGAAGTGGGTTCAGTCATTTGGGTAGCTTTGCCAATCAACAGTTTTTGCAATTCTCTTAGCCTGTCATAACGCGCTGAGCTGTCAGAATAAAACTTATACAGGGAATGAATCATTTCATGGTAGCGTTTACAAAAGTTTATGTCTTTGCCTGCCTGTGTTGCAGCAAGATTTAATCTATGTGCAACACAATGCACTTGGGTCAGTTTGGGATTTCTTCTCTTAAGTTTGGCCCCTAATCCATTTAGCCTCCCTGTCATAACGGATGCACCGTCTGTTCCCAATCCTAGTAATTTTGAAACAGCGTCATCTGTAATCCCCTTTTGAGTTAAAACATGGATCAGGGCTGTCTCAATTCCATTTGCAGTACAGTCAGTTATTTGCTCGTTACAAAGAAATGCAACTGAAGCCTCACCATCTACCAAATATCTGACATAAATTGCAAGTTTTTTGTGAATACTGATGTCACATGTCTCGTCCAGCATAACCCCTATGTAGTCACTCTTCTCAATCTTCTCTAACAAGGGTTTAAACAAAGACTTTTCAATGCACTCTTCAAATTCCATGATAATCTGGGGCTGTTTGTAGAAATCACACTTTAACCCATTTAGACACTGTATTTGCATAATGTCAGTGAATACATCAGCAGGAAGATCTTGTTTTGTTATCATATAAACAGTTCGCAACTGCTTCACATAGCTGTCAATTTTTTCACTACTTGAATGCTCTTTCGCAATCTCCGCTCCACTACGTGCCCTTGAAAAATGGGATTTCATTTGCAGAGTTTTAATACTAGTTTCATGGACTTTCGAGTCCTGGTGTCTGAGTAGAGTAGAATTTTGGAAGTTTGTACATCCTTCCGTGAAGGGATTTGAACAGGCCTTTGCTGTCAAACAGGTGTCGCAAAACATCTGGTCATTTTCGTAGCGCAACCATTTGTAGCGACCTAGCCAGCTAGATAGAAACTTTCTATCTTTCTTGGGGGCTGGTTTTTTAGAAGATTCGGACTGATCTGGCCCTGAACAGCCGCTAGATGATGGTTCTTGGTCGTCCGTATCCGCATTTCTTTTGCCAAAAAATGTTCTGAGATCGATTTGTTTTGACATTTTAGCGATAGCAGCCGGTTTTTTTTTCAAGTCATTTACATGCTTGACCGTAAGAAAACCCAATAGTTGACAAGCGTCTAAGTTGATGGATAAATCAGAGGGGGAGCGAGACATGATGAGATTTCAAAGCGCCATAGCAACGCGAATTTGATTGGACTGTTTTGACACACCTCCCGATATTATTGGTTAAACGACAGCACCTGTCCTATTTATTTATAGATAAGCTGTAAATAAGGGGAAAACCGAATCGTTACGAAATTACTTGGAATTTGGGATTTTAATGAAAGGCACAACAAACACGTCTGCGTCCCAGCGGACGCAGGTAAGGTAAATTGAGGGGTCCTACCTAATGATTTATGTGTATAGGACGCAGGATATTGCGTCCTAAAAAACCCTGTATAACTAATTGGTGATAACCCGCGGCAATGGATTAAACTGGACTGAATTAAAAGCTTTTGTTCGATGTCTGAAGGTTAATTACATTGTTAGACATTCATATTGTTTAAGGGAGTGCAGTTGCTCAGTGGTAGAGTGCTTGACTCGAGACTGAGGGGCCGTGGGTTCGAGCCTCACCGGTGTCACTGCGTTGTGGTTTTTGAGCAAGACACATTTATCCTAGCTTAGTACTTGTTCAACCCAGGAAGACCCGTCCCTGTTTAACTGAAAGATTGTTGATGGGACGTAAAGAATCAAATAAACAAATCAAATTGTTTAATTTTTTGACCAACACAAATATAACTTCGACACAAGCAGTGGTAAAGAAGCGGAAAACTAATTTTATGGAATAAAAAAATACTTTGATATAGCCGAGATTTTGTGATATAACCGAGTTCGACATAAACAGGTTTGAAATACAAAGCAATATAGGGGAGATGCTAGGGAATGGATGATCACTTCGACATATGGCTTGTATTCTAGATAAGCAAGTTTGACATAGCGATGTTTACCTGTATGTGTGGCAAATACACTCTTTGGTTCTTCAGAATAGCAGGCCACGAAAAAGTGAATCAATATATAGGCAGATTATTGATAGTCTCATTCAATAACTCTGGACAAATGTGTATGTTCTAAAACTAAGTAATTACGTTAAAGAACATATGCAGTATAAAAAATTTTTTATGCAATTTATTCTGAAGAAGCCCACTTGAAAAAAAATCTGGATGGGTTAACCCATTTCAGCCATATGGACTTGTCTACACTATTCACTAGGATGAACCAATTTCCGATTTTAGGGCTGTTGGGTTGTATTTTTCATTTTTTCCAAATTTTAATTGAACACTCTGTAAGCAAACAGTGAAGATCCTGATCAGACACCCCACTATGCGGTGTCTGATCTGGGTCTACACTGTTTGCCTATGTCCCATTAAAAGAACACTAGGCTTATAAGGGTTAATAATTACCCAATTGATACATGTCTGTTATCCATTTCAAACACTGGAAACTTTGTCAGTTACAAACGAAAGTATGTGCCCAAAGTACTGGTTAACTACGTAGTCAAGCTTGTCCAGGAAAAAAGTGTGGTTAGGTGAACTGACCGTCCCGACATGACCATAGCTGTTGACTGGGACGTAAAGCATCAAACCAAACAAACAAAATGAAAACTTTGGTATACTGTGAAGACCCAAATCTTCCTCTGTATATTTCCAGGACAAGGCAGCAGGTGATGATGAAGCCATGTTTGTTGATGAAACCTTCTGTACAGCCCTGGAGTATGGTCTACCACCAACTGCTGGCTGGGGAATGGGTTTAGATAGACTGACCATGTTCCTCACAGACTCCAACAATATCAAGGTTAGTACAGTTCCACAGGTTTAGATAAACAAAAATTTTCAGCATAAAATTGTAAATATTTTCTTACTCATCAATTTTAACATAATGTTTTGTGTGCTCAAAAGAATCGTCTCATTGAGACGGTTCTTTTGAGTACCCACAACATATGTTTTAGTTTAGAAATGAGAAAATTATTTTTTGGTATGCACTCTTAACTAAAGGCCTGAATCTGTCTTCAGGGCTTGAGACCATGTCAGGCACAATCCAACCTACTTAGCTACAGAGATAAGCTAGAATATTGAATAACCAATGCCCTGATCAGATGGCACAAATGAGCAGGCTGGAATGTGTGGTTAATGTTCAAATGCAACAAAATCAGGTTGTTGTGCAGAGAGACAAAAATGATGATGTGTTATTTTTCAAATGTTTGTATTGAATAAGCGAAAAAAAAATGACATTGATGTAAAGGCTGGAAAAGTCTTTGATGGGAACACAAAACAATGATGTGTTTTTGCAGTGTGACTTGTCATCAAGAGCAGGTTTGCACAGATCCCTATGTCATGTCACCTGTAGACACTGGTATAAGTATAACTGTGCTAGATAAAAGTGGAAGTATTGATATGTATACAGTTCTGTTCTCTTTGGCTTGATCTGTTCTGTACTTCCAAACATAGAACCCTCAGGAGCGCTGTGGTGTAGTGAATAAACCGCTTGCCTTATAAACCAGGGGTGGGACGTTCGATTCCTGGCTTCACCAGTCTGTCAGATGAGACTTAAAGCCGTGGCCCCGTCTCCATATGACCTAATCTGTTGGTAGGATGTTAAACACAAACACAACAAAAAAAACAACAACATGGAACCCCCAGAGAATAATTGGTCCTGTGTAACTACAGTGGAACTTCAGGGGCTCGCACACCCTTTGGGACCTTGAAAATTTGAGATAGGGGTAGTTGGAACCACTGACAAACTGAGAGTTATAGCACCAGATCTGGAGGCATTATGAGTATAATATTTTAGTTTCCCATGCAATAAAGTAATGTTGTGTGTAATCATTAGAATCACCTCTATGAGGCGATTCAAATGATTATACACAGCATACCTTTTGAAGATAACTTGGACAAACTTGCCAAAATCACAATACATATTGTAAATTCAGAAATTTTCATGAGTATTCTTTTCGCAAAGGACCTCGGACAGTCTTAATGAAGGATTGCCCATAAAAATGGCCAGGAAAAAGTTTCATGGAAAACGATAGTTTTTCCATCCAAAAGATAGCAGGTTCAACGCTCGAATTATCCGCAAAATTGTTTTTCTCATTGGACAAGTACCTACCTATTATTAAAATATGGGTTGAAACCCAGTTTTTGCTATTCAACATATAGGAAATAGAAAAAGTTTTACTGAAGTGCTTCCCCCCCCCCCCCCCCTTGACTAAACTAATCCTTTTGCATACTGTTGTAGTTTTACATTTAACACATCATATAAAAACGGTATGATTGGTCATGGGGGGGGGGGGGGGGGGGGGGGAGCGATGTCAAAATGCTCAAAAACAATTTATTATAAAACTTATCCGGAACTTATTTTGTACAAACCTGTAGGTAAATATCAATTTACAATGGCATGTATTAGGGCTTTAGTTATGATTGCGTACTAAGTAATTAAGTGTCTTATTTCTCAACCAAAACATATGTTGTGGGTACTCAAAAGAACCGTCGCAATGAGACGGTTCTTTTAAACACCAAATTATAGGTTAAATCTGATGATTTAAAAAATATTTATAATTATAAGTTCAAAAATTGTGCTTATCGAGACTCTGACTTATACAGTATGAAGGTATGATACCCCTGAGTGAACATGTCAAACTGGCTGAACTCATACACAACAGGTATTGGTCAAAAGTTATGGACATCATACTTATTTAGAAGAAGCTATTAAATCTTCTCAACCTGAATTTTATGCAAATGCATCAGTTTCGTCGCAAGTTTTATGCCCCAAACATGATATTTCCATGTATTTAGGTGAATACCCGGCAAAACTTTGACTTTCTGTGAAAAAAAAATTGTCAAAAAAAATACCCCCGCCCCCTAAAACCCTAATGTCCTGGCAAAATTGTGCAATTTTTCCAAAATATTTTTATTTTGCTAGGTACTTAAATGTCAGGGTTTTATTTTAGCACTAAAATATAGTTGTCAAATATGCATTATCCTAGCAACAGGCTGTCAAAATTTGGGCAGATTGAATAGGAGACTGTCCGAGGTCCTTTGCATTTAAAGACATATTTGCAACGTTATAAATTCACAACCACGGCATGATTTACCTATATCAGTAAACGATGGAGTGATTTCGCCATTTTGCAAGGGTTTTATTTTCGCGAAATATTGCGGAAAAAAAAACTCCCGAAAATATAACTGTCGCAAAATCTCCGAATTTACAGTATCTGGAACTATGGAAATGTTTTTGGGAGGACCATTGAACACAAGATTTACTGTATATAGCTTAAGTCAAGCCCAAATTTGAGTTCATATTCTCATCATTGGACCTTTACAATTAAGTGATGATCCTTATTTGGTTTCTTTCCTGGGTGAAAGTTTTCAGGATTATTCCTGATCTCTGGAGTTTGAGGCCAGTTTTGTTCCTATGGAAGGTCAGCCTCAAAATACTGAACTCAGCAGGTTATTATAGCTTCTGATTTATTTCAGTTTATTGACCATTAAATAGCTATACATAGCTAATGTTAATTTGTTAGATTTCCGACTGTAAATAAAATTTGTATTCTGTATTTAAACTTGAATTTTTTAAATTTTTGTTGGAACACTGCAAATTTTATGTACCAAATTTCTTAAGTTCAGGATTCGGGAAATGTTGAACCTTTATGTTTGTTTCTTTATGTACCAACTTGATTTGAAGTAAATATTTTGCATTGTATTCCCATAATACCCTCTACCTAAATTGTTCAAAGTTTCCCTAAACTGAACAAAGTTGCCACCAGATCTAAAAGAAGAAAAGCCTTTAAGGACATATGCTACTAAATACTTCCCATGTTGAAATATTTTCAATACTTTGCATACAGTTTGTTTTTTGCATGAGCTATCCATTTATGAAATAAAAAGGATATGTCACCGTGCTTATTTTTTCACCATTTGAGCAATTTTCTAACAATATAAAATAATAACACTAGTCCTAAACATCGAGCTAAAACGATTGTAATCTTCAGCCAGCTTCTTTCTTTCAACTTAAATTATTGCCCATGACCTCAAACCTTTTAGAAAATGTGCAAGTTTATTTGTTATCCCATGCTGTGACAAGATACTGCATGATATATTTTGGCAATTCGTCGAAAATTGGATTTTGTTTTTAGAATAAATCATGTATTAAAAAATCTGATATTGAAAATCTCAAAAATTTATTTTTAATTCATGGACTATTATAATACCTTTCAGAAAAAAGAATAAAAAGCTGGGGTCACCGAACTAATTCTCTTTCAAGAGGGCCAAATTTAACCCCACCCCATAGGTTTCATAGGTATTTCAATATAAAAAGTTCAGTAATGACCATTTCGTTCGTTTTGATGATGCCATTTAACTAGTCTATGACGCAATTTAGCATTAAAATGTTAAAAAAAAAGAAGAAAAAAACACTTAAAATATGTGCCAACCGGGAATCGATCCTGGTCCTCTGGCTTAATAGCCAGACACGCTAACCACTAGGCCACGAGTTCAGGTCGTCAGGTCTAAATAACCGTACAAATAGTAGAGACTCGGCCACTATCGTATTTGTAACCAGAGTAATTGTGTACGTTGTTTGATTTCGACTGAGCTTCATTTTTCTGTCTCAAGTGCTGAGACGATCAGTTCTGATAAGATGTCAATAGATATTTCCGACACACTTTAAGTACTTTATTTGTCAAGAAAAATGTCGGAACACCGATATGACATCAGAATATTGGAAATCTGTGTTGATCCGAATCCGTTAACGGTCGAACGACAGGACCCAGACAACTTTACCCGTATCCAGACGCGGGAAAGGTGCGCAATGGAAATACCGCATATGTCTTTAAACAGCATCTCGTTAACAGCTGGCTAAAAATTATAAATAATCTTGCACAAATGTTCTCATTTAATGACCTCTACCAAACTTGCATTTTCTGAAATGGGAATCGATTCATTGCCTTCATGACCTTCTTGTATTAGTAGAGAATAGGGATTGCTTCACACGCAAGCACACACCCATATACCTTGTCAACATTGGCATTGTTATAAGTTTGGTGTGCAAAAGAAATTTAATAGGCAGATGAAGAATGTTCAAGTGGTTATTTCCCTTGCACTCTTTCATCTGCCTTACATTTATGTACAGTAAAACCTGTAAAAAACAGCCACTCTCAAAAAGACCACAAATTGGTTTTCAAGACCAATTATTGCTTAATACAGGTCATAAGTATTGGAGAATGCTCCAAGCGGAGCATTCTGCAATACTTTCGACCTTCATTAAGCTACCATTTGCTATAAGATCTTTATTTTGTCTATTTTTGAGTGGCCGTTTTACACAGGTTTTACTGTACAGCTGAATTATTTTTCTTAAACATTTTTACCAGCATAAGCACAGGCCTCCTGATAAGAATGACTCCAAATTATTTTTGTCATACCTGCTTCAAATTTCTGTCCGTCCATTTGTCTGACAACATCTCACATTATCCTTAACTCCATAATAATGCCTTTTGACACCGATGAATTATCACATATTTGAAAATATGATGGAAAATGGAGCATTTGCTCTTTTGGAGCAAATGCTTCATTTTCCATAATATTTTCAAAAGTATTCAAAACTTCACTTTATTTTTTTTTCAATGAAAACAAGAAAGAAAATGATGTCATTATCTAAAAATAGGCTATGGGGTAAAGGGTTTAAGTGTGTTTATTGCACCAGTGATAGCCGCAGGTGTCATTCCTAGCGTAGTAATTCTCCATGGCATACTCTTCAAGCATGTACTGTCACCCACTGACTTGATTGTCATTTCACAACTGTGCATATAAGGCCAAATAAAAAAACCTGTGTTTGTGGTAACCCAACTCTACCTTAATTTACTGGTTAAACTTTTCTAGAAAAAAAAGATTGAATTTTGTGCAGTTTGAAAGGCAAAACGCCTTTCAAAATGAATAAAATTATACATATTTTTCCAGAAAAAAAACAACCAAAAAAAAAATGTGTGCCTACCTTACCTTAAATTTTCAGACCTGTTACCTGAAATGTACTTATTTTTTATTTGGCCTTATTTAGTTCTATGCCTTCTTTTGAAAACTGTAGACCCAGATCAGCTGGCTTCTTAGAGACCAGGAGCTGGTCTGGATCCACATGTACTGGCAGCGATCATTACACTAGAGAATGCTTATTTTGAAATTTGGAAAGAAAAAATCGATGTTTATAATGACTTTACATTAGTGGATTGATGGGAAATAAAAATGTACATAGTGTTTAAAACCATTAAGTACCAAGGTGTGTTTTTCTCCTTAATCAAGAAGGGTTGTTGTCAGTTACTAGTCAAATTATGTGCACTGAGTACTGGTTAACCGCCTAGTCTAAGCTTGCCTTTGAAAAAAAAGTTGTGGTTAGGTTTACTGACTGTCTCGACATCACCATAGCTGTTCACTTGGATGTTAAACCACAAACCAAATAAACAAACTAATGGGGTGTGCTTAAAGAGCAGGTTCACTGATTAAGCTGAAAATGGTAATACATTTTATTTTTCAGGAGGTGCTACTGTTCCCAGCCATGAAGCCAGAAGACAATAATCCAAAACCAGCAGATGAAAAAGAGACCAACTCCTAGCATAGGATTCAGAAATATTGAATACTTTTTGTGATTAACAGAAAATACAGAGGAATAAGGATGAGTAGTTGATGATTGTTTTGGGGGTGTTTTTCTCTTGAATCATAGATATGGTGATGTCCACCAGAAAATTCGATTTTTTTCTTTTTCTCCATGATGTTGTTGTGGTGATCATTTGAAGCCTCTCTGTCTTAGTGAAATGTTTCCAATGAGCACTCACAACATAAGTCTTGTCTTGCCTGCTTATATCAATTGTTTGTGTGCTGTTTTTTTTCATTCCGGAAATTTGAGAATAAATCATGATTACAGAAGGCACCAATGGCATGCAATCAAAGCTATTATGCTTAAAGTTAGCCTGTATATACAGAGCAGTCCCTTTATAACACAGCTCATTGTAACAGATTTGGATAAAACATGGTCATGCGGCTTCCAAATTTTACCACTGATTTTACAAAGGAATTGTAGGAAAATGAAATAGTCATTTTCCTACAATTTCTTTGCAAAATTGTCCTTTTAAACCACAGTTCACTTATAACACGGTTCGTTCATATATACAACAAGCATGACTTTATAAATGGACTGCACTGTATATCAGAATTAAGAGAAACCACCCTTATAGTATCATCAATTACTCTTCCTTAACCAGTTCCCTGCAATAGTGCTAGTTTCTCGACTATTAAATGGTCTCTTTCTCTTGAGCATATCATTTGCTTTCCTTACTGCACAGATACGAATGAATATTGGTAGAGCACATCAGGCCACCAGATAAGAGTGCAAAAATATAAAAAAATATAACCAAAACACATCATGACATGTTGTGGGTACTCAAAAGAACATGTCGTTTAGATGGTTCTTTTGAGCACCAAAACACGTTAAAACGGATGAATTAGATAAATTTACAATCAAATATTTTGCTTATCTGGACCTAAGAGCACATGAGTACCGTGTTAAATGAAATATTACTGAACTTTCTATTGAATTGAACATGCCTGTCTATGTCCTGTAAAAATATGGTGCAAAAATATGATATAAGAGTAGCAATGTTCCTCACCTAAATTTAAAGCCTAATAGTCTGGTGGTCCAATCTCATTTTTTCAGACATGGGAGGCCGGCTTGTTAATGGATGCAGACAATGTTATTCTGCTTGCCCAATGTCTGAGTAACAGAGCTATGCTTGTCTGCAAATTCGCAATTGATTATTTAGGGTCAAGACAGAGGTCAAAGGTCGCGAAGTGCAAAATGTGCTTAATTTGTTATTTTTCATGCAATAATTGTTTTAATCTTAAAAAGACCAGGCATGTGCTAATTTTAATGTGAATCTCTACTTATGCTTAGCCTGTCTGCAGATTGGCAATTTGTTATTAAGGTAAGGATGGAGGTCAAAGGTCTTGGAGTGCAAAAATGCTTAATTTCTTAAATTTTAACAATAATTGATAAGACCAGGTACATGATCATTTGAATGTGTATCTGTATTTATAAGATTATAGAAATAATGTGCTTCCTTTAAGCACCAAAATTAATGTAAAAAGAATCAAAGTACTGAAAGTATTGAAGCACCCTTGATAAAAGCCGAAAAGAGCATCACTTTCTCCATGTAATGAACCTAAAATAATTAATTTTCGATTTGAAATATACGTTTTACCAGCCAGTAGCTTTGATATCATGGTTCTTCTCAGGTTACTTAGAATGTTAACCAAATATCCTTTGCAAAGTTTGAGACTGATGTAACTTTAATAAACTGCAATTGTCAATTGATATATTTATGTCCAAAGTACACCAACTAATAACCTTAAGCATCACTGCTTTCAGTATTCCACTGCACATACAACCCTTTGAAATATGAGCCATTGCCTGACAAAATCAGCATTGACATTCATCAAGTCTAACCAGAATCTTTACTGAAGGCAGGTTGATAGCTTAGATGGCCATTGGATATTCACTAAGTGCACAAAGAGGATGTTTATTAGACTAAGCAGGTGCCCAGACTAATCTGAGTTTTCACTGAGTGCAAAGCCTATCTCGTTAGTAATCAAACAAACCACATATGTAAACAGTCCCTTTGACATTATTTCACTGTTCATTATATGTGAGCACACTTTGCACACAAGAACATGCAGGTGTACAGGTCATCATCGCGATTGAACATCACTAAGTGCATTCACAGGCCTGTATGAATGGATCAAACATAGGCTTTAATTGTCGACCATCTTCATCTCTCTGCCAGCCATTCTGTATAGGTGAATTTAGCTGCTTTCTTGCAATTAAAGAAGTCAATTATCAGACTGTAGCCTCGTAATGGGCTCTAGGAATCTGTTGAACTATTTTCGGGTTCTAAGATCCCTTGACAACCAGTCGAGAGTGCAACTCATTTATGAACTTTCTGAGACAAATGCTCAGCACCTAATAAAGTTTTGTCTGCTAGAATGCCAGCACCTAAATTCTTGAGGAGTTCTGTATAAATCTCAATCACCTTCCATGATACTCTGAAATGACTGACAGTGTCATGCTAGCATATTATTTCAATACATATTCTCACAGTGCATTCAAATTAAGTATTTGATTTACTTTAATGAACTTGACAGACTTGAGGTTGACGCTGTCAAACTAGTTTAAGCCCTCCAGTAAGATGTTTTTACTGATCATTCCAAGGCGGTACTTCTATTGTGGATCATTTTTGTTATTTGTGTTTCGTGTTTGTCATGTTTTCTTGTCTGCTTGTTGTCACCTTGTGTTGACCTGCTGGGAAAGGGCTGATCTCTTGGCTCTCTTGTGTGTGATGTTTTAGTGTGATTTAGTTACTTTCCCATGTGGTGTCCTGGGTCAAGTATGGTGCTTGATTGTATCAATTTCTGATCTTTGCCTTCTTTCTTACTTTTGAAACTACTACTTGTTTGCAGGACATGCTTTAATACAATTCTCTTAAAAAAGGATGTAAATAGTACAGGTCCCGATTGCCTATTGGTTAAGGCATCCGCTTCATGAGCGGAAGTCGGTGGTTTGAACCACAGTGTCGGCGGCAGTGGGGTTTATTCTGATATGGCCGGCTGGTGAGACGCCAGCTAGTTAAATGAATGGTTACTGCTTCCTAGCCTGCCTGGTGCCTGACAAAAGGATGGACTTTGGGAAGTAAATGTGACAAGTTGAAGTTTCTTATAAGTCAGAAATGGCTGACCCTTTCAATATGTGTGACACTATAATAAACAATCACTTTACTTTAGTACACGCACATCTGTGTTCTTGCAACAGATGCAAACTCGTTCATACCATACATCTGATGTGGCTTTTGGATACTATTGAACCCTTGTGCTGGCTTCTTTATGATCTGGCATAATGGAGTAAAAATCGCACCTCATGCCTGATGCAACTTTTGTCAGATCTGTATCTTCACATACATCCCAGAAGTGAGTATGACCACTATCATACACTGCCGGCCAACCCACAACATCATGAGAAGAGACACAGACAACTAACAGCCACATAACAGCAAGAAGACACTAAATATATAGCAACCAACTCTTTCATCTTTAGAGATATGATTGCGCAACTAATGAGTATGAACTGCATAATAAAACAAGGGCCAAACACAAATCCCCACAAACAATGGGAACAACTAAAACGAATGGTAAGCAGCCAAAGCAACAGGATGGCTTTGGCCTTCTATTGGCACCAAATATTTGGCATGGATTCAGCTGTTATAGTTTAGCTCACATGGAGGATCATTTGTGTTTTTTTGTGTGCAAACATCTTTTCTTGATTCAATATTTCTACTGGTAGCTTCAGTAAAGTTGTATGCAAAACCGTCAACAGAGTTTGATTTGGTCTTTCTACAAACTGTGTGCACCAGTGCTTGACCTTCAATTATTGTAATTATGAAATACCCCAGCTTCCAAAATAGCAGCCAGGTCTGATTAACAGTCACAGGGAAGGAGTTTTCTGCCAGCATCAGCAATAAACAAATGAGCATTTGAAAATTAATGACATGTATTCTTCTTTGAGCTTTTATCACGACGAGCTCTTGCTGACTAAACGTCTTTCAAACAATTCATAACGATCCTTTATTCTGTGATGTCTGCAAAGTCACTTCGTGAAGAGAGAGTATGAGATCAATTCTGTTTGACAGAATCATGAAACCTTTCTAGATTCTGCATCAGCCTGTTCTTTCATAATCATTTATTTGTTCACTTTCCCACACAAGAGACCTGAGAAATACTGCCAATGTTTGATCAGTAGCAACAACACGATTCTTAGTCAAATTTATCAGGTCTGGAAGAACCTTTTTGACGCATTATCATAATTAGGCAGTTTCATAATATTCTTAAAGTCATGTTCATCACCATTTAGGCATGCAGGGTTTGACTCTAATGCTTCCCATATAGTGTACTCCCTATTAGGATGCCAAACATTTTAAAAGTGCTTACTACATGTATGTTGTTGGCAAAACATCATACATCATGAGTAATGCCATCCTTTGTAATTGGTACGAGCCATCAACAGTTTAACACATCCTTTTTGTATTCTTAAGGGTTTGGTCCGTTGACAACTTATTAAAACTATGCCTGCATATTTTACCTTAAATTTGTCTGTCATGAATTGTTCATGTACACCAAATGGCTTGTTTTGTTATAATTTTTAAATGAATAACTAGCATAGATGTAAAAACGATACAATACTTGTACAGGCACAACAAACGTATTCACCCTATACCCACTCATATTTATTTACATTTTGACAAAAACTGACTATATCTCCAATTAAAGTCCTTAAAATCTAAACTTGATTGGCCTTTAATAACAAAAATGCCTGTAAATATATAAATGCAATTAATACATACATTTTAGGATACGTCTACAATACAAAAAATTTAAACATCATTCAATCGCTAACATTTTAGTACTTTTAGTGCTTTGATTTTAACTGAAAACCCAGAAATTCATCTCCTTTTTCTGGTTAACATTAAAACAGTCTTAAACCATCTTCTTAACACGTTTAAGTCAAGTATCAACGGAGAAATGAACCACAATATAAATACAAAAATGCACTTGTTGACCTTTGACCTCTGTAATTTGCATAAGGGCCATTTTCTGGAGTGCAGACAGGGCAGGTATTGTTCAGCATAGGTTACTGAACAGTTTCTAGCATATAACTTTGCATTAACATTCCGGCCTTCCAAAAGTGATTTCTAGCTGCTTCCTGGAAAATAACTTCCAGTCTATAAGATTTTAAGCCCAATTTTCCAATTTTAGAAAAAAATGTTTCTAAAGTATAAGATAAAATGGTAAGTTTTTATATTGATATTAGTTCTTCTATAAGTAAGTTGCATTGAAATGAAATATGAATTAGTGATACTGAAACTGTACAACACTTCCTTTTTGAAAGTTCTTAAGAGACTGGAAAAGTCTTATCAATAAATTATTTATACTTAAAACAGGCACTCCGGTAAAAGTGCGTAATTCATAACTAATTTTCTTAAATATAATCATTTAATGATGCAGATTTCCCTATGAACTATAGCCTAGGTTCCCTAAAGGGGAATTGCCCCATTTCTATAAAATTCTAGAATCAACTCTGCTGCTATGTTCTTAACACTTTCACAGCCATTTGTGACTAAAGTGACCTGCTTTGTCATTAGCTTTTGGATTTTGGAAGCTTACAGCAAACGGTGTGGACCTAGAGCAGAATGAGGGATACTCATAGATCCAGATAAGGAAATTTTATTAGCGTAAAATTGTAATTATTTTCTTTCCCATCTTATATAGGTTTTGGGTGCTCAAAAGAACCATCTCAATGAGCCGGTTCTTTTGAGTACCCACAACATATGTTTTGGATGAGATTGAAGAAAATATTTTTCAATACACAGTCTTATCTTGAGGCCTGCATTCTGTTTGCATTAATGTTAAATTAATCTGTTGTACGAGTGAAAAATTGAAGCAGACATTTTCAGCTGCATTTTTGCTGGCAGTTAAAGTGCTAATATTGGCTAGAATTATTTTTTACAGCCTGTTATTTGTCTAGCTTTTGTGTAAGGGCACATTTGTTTTCATCTAAACATTTATTTAGTGAGATTGAGGTATTGTTAACCCTTGATGTGTCATATGAAAATATTGCAGACAAAACATCAAAACTTATGTACCATCTTTACATTCCGGACAATTTTAAAAGGTTTAACACTTAAAGCGCCAATCGCAACAAAAGTCGTCTGCTTTTCTTGTCTGCTGAAATGTTTAAGAAGCCTCTATGGCAAACAGTGTGGACCCAGATCAGACTGCTCCTAGCAGTCTGATCTGGGTCCACTCTGTTTGCTTCAATACTTAATTGGTCAGTAATGTTAGGCAATTATTTGCAGCAGACAACTTCAGCAGACAACATTTTCAGATGCATTTTTTTTCTTGGCGCTTTAAGGTTTAAAATATTTCATGTCTCTCTTGGTCATAAAAAGAAACTTTTCTCAAAATGTCTAATGTTGCTGTTGCCTGCAAATTTGATGTGTTCAATTCTGAATTGTACCACACTAGCAAACAAGTCAAATCCGTTGGCAATCTGATATGGGCTTCACAGTTTGGGTAGGCCTTATAGATTTGGTAAATTATAGTGAAAAAGTAAAACTTTTAAAATGCCATTAAAAATTTTCAGCAAATGTCATTTGCAAACTTTTTTGATTTTTTTAAGCATTTAAGATTTCACAAAATGTGTTGTCTGCTGCAGCCATGAATGGCATATTAAGGGTTCAGTAAAGTTTCTTTGCTCACAACTGACTGCATGTATGGAATTTATTTGATGCAGGAGTAGTTAGTATTTTTCACGCAAAAGATGTTTTCATGCTAAGGTTGTTTCAGTGTGCAGATTTTTTAAAAATCTCTAATTACCACATAATCAAAACTTGATCCTTATACCACCACTATTTTTTGTCCTGAAAAGGTCTGCTTTTTATGTTTGCTGCATTTACTCAAGTTCAATTGAGACTGGATTTTATCATGGAAGCAAACACTATGAATCCTGATCAGACTGCTCCAAAAGGAGCAGTCTGATCTGGGTCCATATTGTTTGCAATATAAGCAGATGAGAGGAGCAGATGACAAAAGTTGTGACTGGGGGGATAAGGGTTAAATAAGCATAAGTCTGTATTTCACTGGTTGCTTGCGTTCTGTTTGGAGGGACATGCTTGCCCATTAATGTATGAATGATATTTATTATTGAACTTTGTTGATAGTTAAACATTGATTTGATTATTCTGCCATTGCTAAAATAAAACTGTCTTATACATATTTGCCGATGTGTTGTCTTATGATTTTTTCTTTTTATGGCTCATAGTTTACTGTGAGAACTTGAGTGTCTATTTCTTTATAAACATCCAACCTAAAATTCACACACACTGCAAATCAACATTATTTCTGGATGAAACTCTTTCATCTTTAGTTGTGACTTGTGTTGCCCTCTCATGGTAACCTTTTCACTTAGTTTGGTCCCAGATCAGGCCTGACAAAATGTTGGGGCTGATCTGAATCCAAACTGTTCGACACTGTCAGATGTTATTTCTGTTTTATTTTAGAGATGATTAAGAAAAGGGACCAGAGGACAAGAAAAAAGCATGCAAAATTGCCCAGCATGTGAATAGTTGAATCTGTTACATGTATTTATTCACAGGCTTTCAAGCGGGCCCTACTTTTCCCTACTTTTTTGTTTTACTCCTACTTTTCCCTACTTTTTCTCAAAAATGCCCTACTATCCCTACTTTTTCATTCTTAAATGTCATTTACGTGTACAAATCCAGAAATTTTTCTTGCTCCGCTCGCTCGGATTATATGAATTATCTAATGTATTTCTTCAGCAAGCGCGCTGCAAAACTTCTCAAATTTTTATTTTTAAACCCAAAAGTCTCTCTGTTAAGCTTGTACAATTGTCACAGCTATTATCCTGCTTATTTAGTGTGAATTTTCTTATTTCTAACAACTCATTGTGATAAATTTTGTACTTGAAAAAGCCCTACTTTTTTACACCAATAATCCCTACTTTTTCACTACTTTTTCCAAATTTTTATCCCTACTTTTTCCCTATTTTTTTGCTGAAGGGCACTTGAAAGCCTGTATTCATATGCATGTATATCTTAAATTTTAAACTAGGATCATCAGAATAAATTTTTTTGTGTATTTAATGACTGAAAACCTAGCCAAACTGAAACATGTTTTATTGGGAGTAAAATATTAATGTTAACTGAGAAGAAAATTTAAATGAAGTTGGGTTCACAGGGTTCCCACAGGCTTGAAAAATACTTGAATATAGAGGGCTTTATGAAGTTCTTGAAAATTAAGTCTGCCTTGAAAAGTACTGGAAATCCCTCTAAAGCATTGAAAGCTTGAATTTTACTTTTTACTGTAGGACTTAACACTGTTAAAGGATAACTAGATCAGGATAAAATTATTGTACCTCTTGTTTGGTGCACCAAAATAAAAGCTCAACAATTTTACACTAATTTAACCTTTTCCTGCTTTTCTTTTTGTCTTTTATTACCGAAGCAAACACCATGAACCCTGATCAGTGTGATCTATGTCCATATGGCTTGCAATATAAAGTCCACCAAAGTATATAAGCAGAAGAGAGAGCAGATGAAAATTGTCATGCACAGTGGAAAGGGTTAAAGAAAATGTCATATTTAACTTTGCCTGCTAGTGTTGTCTGGTGATAACATTTGCAGTTTGGACCCAGATCAGGCCCGACATACACCTATGCTGGTATTCCTCAAAGAATTCTTTTCAAAAAGTAAATTTTCAAAAAAAAAAAAGAAAAAAGAAAGAAAGCATGCAAAATTACTCTGCATTCAAAGAGTTCAAAATTTGTGTTTGAATCTTTTCTGTATTTACATGTCTTGATGTGTGTAATGGTAAACAATAGATGTGGGAGGGCATTGGCTTAGTGGTAGAGTGCGTGACTCGAGACCTAGGAGCCGCGGATTCGAGCACCACTCGCGTCACTGCGTTGTGTCCTTGAGCAAGAACATTAATCCTAGCTTAGTACTGGTTCAACCCAGGAAGACCCGTCCCTTTATAACTGAAAGACTGTTGATGGTATGTAAAGAATCAAATCAAAACATGAACAAACAAATTTATACTGTTAGAATATTTAGAGTAAATACTAGAGTACTGATGGGGTCAAGCACCTATATTAGTATGATGATGACACAATAAGTGGCAAATGACGAACATAAGAAGCTATTAAAAGTAATTGGCTATTAAAGCTGAGTATGCTTAAAATGTAGAAGGGCTGACAACGAATGCTGGTACCATATTAACCCTTGTCCTGCCTGCAGGAGCTGTTGTGGTGTAGTGGATAAACCACTTGCCTTGTAATCAGGGGTTGCAGGTTTGGTTTGATGCGTAGCGCAGGCGGTAACATGTCTGGGAACAGTTGCGAGTCTGACTGCAGATCCAGGGGTAGTGAGTTCGATCGACCTGGTCGCATACTTTCATGGAGATCGATCATGAAACAATTTCAAACAAAAATGGTTTGATGCTTAACGTCCCAGTCAACAGCTCTGGTCATGTCAGAACGGTCAGTTCACCTAACCACACTTTTTTCCTGGGCAAGCTTGACTAAGCGGTTAAACAGTACTTTGTACACATACTTTCGCTTGTAACTGACAACAACCCTTCTTGAATCAGTGGAAGGGAGGAGAATGGCTGTAGAAATTATTTCATGATCAATCTCCACGAAAGTATGGGACCAGGCTTGGATCGAACTCACAACTCTTGGATCTGCAGTCAAACATGTTACCGACTGCGCCATGTGGCCCAGTGCAGTTGGGGGTTTGATCCCTGACTTCTCAAGTCTGTCGGATGAGACTTTAATCCTTGGCCCCGTCCCCATATGACCTTAGCTGTTGATAGGACATTAAACAAGCAAAACCCTTGTTCTTGATCTTGATCTACACTGTTTTCTGAAGATTATATATCCGGGTTCAGCAGGAAAAGGGCTAACCCATGAAAGGTAGCTGAAAATTTACAGCATGCAACATTTAAAAATTCTGTTGCCTTAAAAAACAAAGTCTTCATTTGGACCTCGACACGAGAAAACCTGTCTTCGTTAATCACTTATTGGATAGTATCATATCAAAACTTGCTCCAAGTGAAATTTCACTATTCTAGCTAGTCTGTGTAGCTGAGCAGTCTGGTTTTGGTATGAGCTGATCGGAAACCCACAAAGACAGAGTTTCTCGTGTTGAGGCCCATATTGTATATGATATGCCAGCAGATGATTCACATATAATATTAAGCATTTTTATTATGCCCCCCGGTATCGAATATCTAAAGCATAATTGAGCCACAACATCAGATTTCCAACAATGAGGCATTTTGACAAGCGTAGACTCGGACGAGCCTGTGGAGCCTCTTTTTAAGCTTAGAAACTCCAAATGATGTTCGGTTAGTAGCCTATTAAAGCGACCAGCAAAGACTGATCAGACTGCGGGTATGCACAGGCTGATCTGAGCCTTTGCTGGTCGCACATGCCACATTGTTGGAAATCTCGTGTTGTGGCTCATATTGGTTTTGATTTGCATGCAACAAACTTTAACATTGGCCGTAACTTTTGAACTACTAGACCTGGAGCTTTGATATTTTGTTGGGACAGCTTTTCAAATATATGTAGCATAAGGGGACCAGTGATCTATCGGGGACCAGAGATGATCACTGTCTGGTTATCAGCCCTTTATTGTCCCTCGCCTTTTCGAAGAAAAGCGAGGGGATATAGTATCCGGCATTCCGTCCTTCCGTCTGTCTGTCCATCCGTCCCCCTGAAGAAGTAGGTATCTTGTGTATTGAACTCCTACAGTTTTACTCCGATTGCTTTGAAACTTTATAGGCATTTAGGTCATGGTCTGAAGATGTGCATATTATTTGGGCATAATCCTCAGATTATTTTTTGTCACTATTATCACAAAATGAACTTAGTCATTTTTGGGGCCAAAACGAATAGATACTAGGTATCTTGTGTATGCATCTCCTCCTACAGTTTAATGCTGATTGCTTTAAAACTTTAAAGGTGTTTTGATCATGGTCTGAAGATGTGCATATTGTTTGGGCATAATCCTCAGATTATTTTTGTCACTTTTTTCACAAAATGAACTTAGTCATTTTTGAGGCCAAAATTAATAGATACTAGGTATTTTGTGTATTAAGTTGTTTCATGATAGCTCATATGTTCAAAGACAAACATAAAGTGGCGGGGGACATAAATTCTCTGAATTTGCTTGTTCTTTAGCAATATTCTTTGGCCCATATGCCATCTGCGTATGGCCTGGGCAAAATACTATATTTAATAAAGTTCAGTTCAGTTCAGTTCAGCAATATCTGAAGCCAATCGTTCGCTCATCTAGACTTATGGTACATATTTTTACCTGACAAATTAAAAAGAAAACATTTCAAAAGCGTTTATATCCTGCATTTTTCTAGCTCTTGAAGTAGAGGGGGTATTGGTTTATCTGCTTAGTGCTTACCTGCCATGAACATTCAATAGGTTCTCTAAGATGAAACGATTGTCATTTATTGAGACTTGTTTAAAAGATTAACCACACTGCATACCAAACAAATATAAGGTACATTCCCAATTGTGTACAAAACCGTTCCTACTGGTTAACAATTTCTGTGATTTCAATGTGATTTCTTCAACAGTTTTCTATTATTGTGCATTGTTTTATGCATTTTCACCGTTTCATTTTTAGGCGTTATTTCTTTTATCTTGTGAAACATTTCCAAGTTGATTTTCATGTATACAATAATTACTCTTTGTAAAAATGCTAAAACTTTCCACATCTTCTGATGTTTTTACGAGAAAAGAGGGTGATAGACCACTGGTAACTGACCCTGAATCCTGATACACACTACATGGTGTGTAAAAATGATGTCATCGAGAAGGCGACATGATGACATCATAAACTGACTTGTAAAACATGGTGAAGGTTCAAACTTGCAGAGAGTGTGCAACATCTCATGCTCAAATGCGTGTCTGATCAGGAAATTCATCAAATATGCATATTTTTGATGGATCACTGGTCCCCTTATGCTATACCACAATATATATGTAATATAGCTACATGTATATCATGAATTGCACCAATCTGTTCAGCAGGCAAAAAGATCTTGATGGGAAAAATCCTTGTTTTATACAGGTTAGTAAATAATTACGGATGGGGGCTCAGTGGTAAAGTGCTTGCCTCAAGACCGAGGGACCGCGGGCTTGAGCCTCACCGGCGTCACTGCGTTGTGTCCTTGAACAAGAAAATTAACCCTTGCTTAGTACTGGTTCAACCCAGGAAGACCCATCCCTTTATAACTGAAAGATTGTTGATGGGACGTAAAGAATCAAACAAACAAAATAATTACGGTAACAATGTTAAATAAGAATATTATTTTAATGGGTCTATCCTGTATAATATAGTGATGCAAGAGTAAATGTACCAAAAGTCATTGACACATTACATACTTATCCTTAACCCTTACGAGCTTGAAAAAAGTTCATTGGCAACTTATGTCCGCTTCAGTCATCTGCTGCATATTTTTGCAAACATTATTAGCCTAATGTAAGCAAAGGGGAAACCAGTGTGGACCCAGATCAAACTGCTCCTACAGGTGTATGAACCGTCATTACAATGTCAAGGCTTCTAAAACATTTCAGCAGGGGACTTGTAATTGGCACTTTAAGGGTTAAAGTGTCTCAGCTGATGTCAAGCTCTAGAGTTAAGATATATCTAGTACAAAAATTACACCCGGATCCCACTTCCTACTAGTGTCATCTACTGATAACCTTTGCAAACATTCTGAACCCAGATCAGGCCCGACAAAATGTCAGGCCTAATTTGGATTCAAACAGTTTGACACTGATGGTGTTCCTGGAAGATTTTTTGAAAAAGTTGCAAATTACCCAGTAAGGTTTAGATGGATGTGCAGATAAGGGATATGTTAATGAGTAAAATTTGCAGATGACTAAAAAATTTGTCATGACAGCTCAGTTCATAATCTTATTAGAAAAACCTGACATGCAGCAATAGATAGCAATGTGTGTGTGGATCATGAATAGATCTAAATGCATACTGCATTCTCCCCTGATTAGTGTTTTGGGCACCTAACTTTTTCAAAAAATACCATATTTTGAAAACAGGCCAGGTAACCGTTTCAGGACTTGATGGTTCCCTGGTTTAAAAATGTCATATGCTGATCAACTACCATATTTTCGAAGTTTAAAACCTTTCTTTAACAGTTTACTCCATAGGCTATTTTTAGAGAATGACATCACTTTCTATTTTAAGACTTGAAAAAAAGGAAAAATTTAAGTGAAGTTTTGAAAATAAGGAAAATGGAGCATTTTTTTTTCCAAAAGAACAAATGCTCCATTTTCCATGATATTTCAAAGGCGTTAATATGGAGTAAAGGGTTAATAACAGTGTAAATCTTGATCAGCTTGCTTCCAAAGAAGCTAGCTGATCAGGATCTACACTGAATTCATATTTTCTCATTTTTGTGAAAGGTGCAAAAAATATTTCTTCAGTTGGCTTAAAAAGTGCACTTGAACAAAAAGGTTAAAGATAACATTCTTATTATTTATCAATAAAAGTTACTTATTCAAAATTGTTGTCAATAGTTTGTCCTGTGTGGGGAGATAAGTTTTTAAAAAATTAAGATACCATTCTATGAAATACCATATATCACAAACTTGAAAGACACTCTTAACCCTTAAAGCACCAAGAAAAAAATGTCATCTGCTGAAGTCGTCTGCTGCAAATAATTGCCTAACATTACTGACAAATTAAGTATAGAAGCAAACAGTGTGGACCCAGAACAGACTGCTCCTATAGGAGCAGTCTGTTCTGGGTCCACAATGTTTGCCATAGAGGCTGCTTAAACATTTCAGCAGATGAGAAAAACAGGCGACTTTTGTTGCGATTTAACAATCCAATACAAATAGACTTCCTAGCGCAGTTGGTAACATGTCTCACTGCAGATACGTGTCTGACTGCAGATCCAGGCCCGGCCCCATACTTTCATAGAGATTGATCATGAAATAATTTCTATGGCCATTCTCCCTTCCACTGATTCATTCAAGGGTTGTTGTCACTTACAAGAGAAAGTATGTGCACAAAGTACTGGTTAACCACTTAGTCAAGCTTGCCCAGGAAAAAAGTGTGGTTAGGTGAACTGACCGTCCTGACAAGCTGTTGACTTGGACGTAAAGAAACACAGTAAAGTGTATGATAATTAAGGGGTTACATGACTGAGTGAAGCTTGGTATGGATTCCACAGATGAGTGAAGAAGTAGACATGCAGGCCCCCACCCTCAGTAGAGGATTCATTCTCACCTTTATAAAATAATATGGATGATGATGACAAGTTAGAAATTTTTAAATACATGTAAATTTCTAACCTGTGATCATCATTTCCAGATTATCTTTGCAAACTTTGCAGACCCTGATGAGATTCCACATTCTGTCCTCACTTCTCTCAAGTTTGGCAATGAAAGCTCTTTGCAACAGTCTTATCTGGGTCCACACTGTTTGTTATGGAGGGTTAATCCAAAATATAACATCAGCCAACAAAATAGACAAATTTGATCACCAATGGCAGTGAAAATGTAAGCTGATGCTTTATGTGCCTGGCATAACATTTTTTTCAGTCATGTCAGGACATTTCCTGGTTGTACCAGTACTAATCAAAGGATAAAGTGTTTTGCTCAATGACCCAACCAGGTTCAAATTTAAGCGATCCTTAACAATGGTGTAGCCAGAACTTTGAAAAAGTTACGCCTATCAAAGGGAGACTACTGTATCAAGCAATGATTCTACAATTACTTCCCTTTTCAAAATGGAAACTTCTCTTAAAGGAAAGAATTTGCTCCCAGAGGGAGCGAATTCTTTCCTTTAACAGCAGTTCCTTAAGGTTTGGAAAATCACTTTTACCACATTAGGTGATCTCCCTTGAGTGTTACTGTTTTTATAAAGCACATGTGTATACTGCGTAATTGGAGCTACACCAATGCTCAATCTCAAGTCTAGCAGTCTACCACTGGACTCCTGTTAACACTATATGTATGGTATTATAGATAATATCCGTATGGGGGAAGTTATTATATCGGTTCTTATCTTGCACAAGTCAGTAAGTGACTAAAGTTGGACACGGCATTGATAAGATGTGACGATCATAGACTCTAAGGTTTTGGCCAGTTTGGGTTTGTTTACTGTGCAAATATGGTTAGTTATGCTGCCAGATATCAGGTAATATATTGTCTATTTAATTTCATATATTTTCTATTAGCCGTTTAATTCTTTAGCAAATTAATTGTGTATTTCTTCAGAGATAAACAAAATTTAACATTTTCTCAGCCATTCAAAACTAAATTCATCTGCTGTCATATTTTGGAAGTCTATAGCAAACCGTGCGGACCCAGATCAAACTGCTCCAAAAGGAGCAATCTGATCTGGGCCCATGATGTACATTAATGCATTATAGCTTTGTTAAGAGCATTGGAAATTGAAAGTTTGATTTCTTTGTAACTTAAATCTTTGATTAATACATTGTAACTTGAAAGTTTGATAAGAGCATTGGAACCTAAAAGTTTGATAAGTGCCAATATAACTTTCAAGTTTGATAAATGCCATATAACTTTCAAGTTTGATAAATGCAAATGTAACTTTCAAGATTGATAAATGCCAATATAACTTTCAAGTTTGTTAAATGCCAGTTAAATGCCAATGTAACTTTCAAGTTTGTTAAAATGCCAATATACTTTCAAGTTTGTTAAATGCATCAGAGGAACAGATAAGCTCTATTTTGGGGGTATATAAGCAATTAAATTTGTGAAAAAAGCAACTGTTTAAGCATCCTGTTCGGCCTGAGTTTTATATCAATAAAGATATGTTCTGTTCTGTTCTTTACCATTCTTTTGTTGAGATTGATCATGCACCTTACCCAAATGAAAGGAAAGCTTATCTGGACCTCTCATTTGCATACAATCTTTTTTTTAAGATTTTTGCAAACAGAAGACCCAGATCAGGCAGCTTTTGCAAGCAAAAGCTACCTGATCAGGGTCTACTCTGTTAGCTTATGGAAATATGATTAGATATGATCCTACACTAGTGGACCTGACAAGTAATTTCTTTGTTCTATGTACAAACTTGAAAGTTTATATAATTATTCATAGTGGATGAATATTCATGAGGAAAGGGTTATGTTTGACAAATGCATTGCTACTTCAAAGATTGGTAAGCTCATATTGTAATATAAAAGTTTGATGGAGCACAGTGGTTCAGTGGTAGTGTGCTTGATTCGAGACCGAGGGGCTGGGGGTCGAGCCTCACCGGTGTCACTGTGTTGTGTCCATGAGCAAGACACATTTATCCTTGCTTAGTACTGGTTTAACCCAGGAAAACCCGTCTCAACATAACTGAAAATTGTTGACTGGGACATAAAGAATCAAATCAAACAAAATATAAAAGTTATATATTAACTTAACTGCATTGGAACATGAAAATTCTATGATTCTTACCCAATACTGTGAATGATTAACCAGCTTTCTTTTCAGAGGGTTAAATATACAGTTTTTGGGTAAAATATACTGGAGATTGATGATGCCTGTACATGTCGTCTTGGGGTAAGTAAGAATCTGTACCCTTTCATCCCATAATCTGTGTGGTGAACACCCACTAGCTAATTATTTTCGACCATAGCTGTTCATAGGAAAGTCAAGAAAAGAAAAAAAGCAGTGTAGATCTTGATGAGATGGCTCTCATCAAGATCTACTCTGGTTTGTTTACAGGTATGAAGGGGTTATGCAAACTTTATCATTCCATTTAATTTCATATATGTTCTTATATTTTGTTATATATTTATCTATTTTGTCGCGATTTTCTCCGCAAGAAATTTTGATGAAGAAGACACCTGAGAGAAGAATGATTACAGTTGAAGAGGAATGACTCGCGTTAAACAGGACTTCACTCGCGACCGTTTAACAGGACACATCGCGCTTTTAAGACCACCATTATGATATCATTGTAAAATAATACAATCTTATATTTCAGACAATTTTATTACTGATTGTGGCATTTTCAACTAGTGTAGATCCAAATCTGTCTGAATTTAAATTTGGCATATTGGATAACTCTTAACATACATTTAATGGAATATGCATGTATCAAAATATTTGCGAGAGAAAGTATGAATTTTACAGCCTTATACATTGGCTTTAAAAGATTGTTAATTTTTTTTGAAAATACTATATTCAGCCTAGTAAGTGCACTGTGTGTGTAACTTTTTAAAAAAATACCTTCTTTTTAAAACAGTGTTGATCCAGATCAGCTGGCTTCTGAGGAAGCCAGCTTATCAGGATCCACACTGTTCTTATCCACATGAGTAATCCATATCAAAAGTGAGTCTGACTGCCTCGGTGTGCACGTATTTCTTTGAATATGGAAAAAAAATCCTGTATTCATTAATTGATTTTGATTTTATACTGTTGCAAGTGCCATAAAATTTAGTTGTGATTTTCTGAACATGTAACCAACTGATTAATTTGTTTTCAGCCCATGCCATGTTGAGATACTATATATAAATGAGCCTTCCATGAAAAAAGGGTGTGTGGGGCATATAGGGAGATATGTGTTTCAAATTTTGAACACTTGTTTTATGATTAATCACTCACCTTCAAAGTTCCAATCACGACCTCTGCAGATGACTAATCTTGCGTAATCTTTCTTCATTTTTGGAAAAAATAAGACCTTACATTTAATATGAATGTTAATCATATGTGGGAGCAGCAAAGGATCTGCTAAGCCTAATGCCCACCTTGCCAGAGCCCTTGCTATTTTCTTATGCACTTAGACAGCTCTTAATTTTTCATTGGATGGCTCAACTATTACATGTTTTTTATGGCATTGTTTTTATCAATGCTAGAAATTGCAAAAACTGAGGAATCAGATAAGTCTGTTCATGAAGGAGCGGTCCTATTTGATAGCAAGTGACAGTTTATAAAGTAAAGGCTGTGTTTGTGAACTATGGAACTCCACTTTTGCAGATGATAATTTAACCATAGAGCATTCAAAATGGACAAAACTCCATAGTTTTGGCCATTTTCTTGAGTGCTGTAGAGTTAAAATGCTAAGTAGGTAAAATGTTATCTGATGCATTTATACATGTAGATTTGATTTTAAATGTTACATTTATTATTAATCAGGTTTTCTTAATTTTTAACGCTTATTCTGTCATTAAGTTTTATCATGAGAAAAGTTGTCTGCTTATTATGTCTGCTGTATATACTCAGATTCAATATAGAAAACTTTTCCCATGGAAGCAAACACTATGAACCCTGATCAGACTGCTCCTAAGGGAGCAGTCTGATCTAGGTACATATTGTTTGCAATATAAGCTATCAAAGTACTTGAGCAGATGGTATAGCAGACAACAATTGTCATAAATGGCGGGAAAGGGTTAAGAATTTTATGGTAAATAATGCTTTAAAAGATAATGATTAGCATCTTCGATGACCTTCAGTCCCAGAAGCTACCACAGCTGTACCAGCCCAGGAGAGGTCAGATATAGAATGTAACTCCGACTCTATCAACATCTTCCTCCCGCAGACACTCCTTCTCGATGGCCGTAATGTCACATGGCGTGATGACTCGTGTATGGTATCATTCAACGGCACACATTACATCGACAACATAGGCTTGACTGATTGTGGAACCACTGTACAAATCAATGATAAAACTGTGACCTTCTCAAATGACCTGATAGTCCACAAAACGGATGACAAACTTGGAGGAAATGCTGTCAGTGATATCACATTTGGGGAGAGCTACGAGACTGTTATTCCTGTGAAATGTATCTACGCAAGGGAAGATAATTTAACACTAGGGTATATACCAGTCAAGCAGCATGTACGTTTCATGGAGCGGAGACATGGACAGTTAGATTTGAATCTCGAACAGTACAAGACAGATCAATACAAAACCTTGGTACCCACAAATGGTGTCCCAAAGCACATAGCTCTGAATGATGATGTCTATCTACGTGTGGGTCTGAACTTTCAGGCTAAAGATCTAAGGGTTAAGGTCGACCAATGTATTGCCACATCAACACCCTCACCAACAGATTCCAACTGGCACCAGCTTATCAAAGATGGGTATGTATTCATCTCTACAAAGTAGTGTTATTAAAACTAAAAACATATGAGCCAGTGCATGAGATTTCCAACAATGTGGTATGTGCCACCAGCAAAGCCTCAGATCGGCCTGCGCATACCCCCAGTCTGATCAGAGCCTTTGCTAGGCGCTTGAGTATTCTAGGATTGTTAAGCTACTGACTGAACACCATTTGGAGTTTCTTAGCTTAAAAGGAGGCTTCAGAGGCTCTTCTGAGTCTACACCTGTCAAAATGTCACATTGTTTGAAATCTTATGCTGCGGCCCATATGTATGCTTTTACTCTTTCAGTACATTTACCCCAAAATTTGAAAAAGTAAAGCCTGAACCAAATGTTTACAATAAATATACAACAAACTGATAAAGAAACGCAACTTAGAGTTTGAAATCAAAATGCTCAGAAACTTTTGCAGATATTTTCACAAAATTTCATGAAAATAAAGTTTAGTTATAGATCAATTATTTTTCAGTTAATCATTAGTGAGAGTTTTGGAATTACCAGGCAAACTACGACTTATAACGTCACACCCCTTACAAAATCTGAAGACAAAACACTTCCAAAGAGCCAATCCATTAAAACCGTATTTGCTTATTTGAGTTCAGTGTACATGTATGTGAACTGGATTTATAAAACAATCGTTTGATGTCTGAAAACGTCATGGTTCATAGTTTACGTCATATCTCTCTAAAATGTTTATTTGTGTGTAAATGTTCTAATAACGGCGTTCTTTTTTTTCTCATCTGCTTTATACTGGCAAACCTTATATACACCTTTAAAACAATTTCAGAGCAAACCAATGTAATTCTTGACATCATAGAAGTAAAACACTGGAATAGATATATCTTTCATCCATAAACTCGAATGCACTAAATTACAGTGAGCCACATTAGTTACGCACTACTTTTTCAGTGCCCACATTTTTTGACAAGAATACTGGAATCGAACAATCTTTATGATAATTTACTTATTGACATTTTATCTGTTTGATGACATGGAAAAAAATATCTGAATCACTCATGTGATTCATTCTGCTAAGCCAAAGGCAATTTTGACAAAACTGCATGTGCAACCTGAAAGTCTATATCTTCTGCTTGCGTTTTGCGCTAGGCATTATCCATGGTGATCGTTGTGACAGGAAAACATCAAAAACAATTATTTTATTCAAATGAAACCCCTTTTTCGGTCATTGAATTTAGCAACACCGTTACTTTTTTAAGAAATGCTCGTTTTGACGTCATATTATCATCAGTTACAATAATCAAACAAGTTTCCCTTTGCAGATTGTTTTGTTATGAGTCACTTGTTGACATAGAAGTATCAAAACACTAAAACATCTTATCATTGACACCTCATATAGCCTTGGTAGTAGTGACCTCATCACTAACTTCAACACCATGACGCCACTAAATTATATATTTTTTTTAAATAAACGGCGGATACCTGGTTGTTTAAAATTAAAATATAAAAGAAGTGTTTTGATAACTAGTTTACTCAGAATCATACGAAATTTTGACTAACTTTTAAAAAAGTACTAAACCCAACTTTTTTCAAACCTTGGCCAGCTGGGAACCAAAATAGTAAAACGTTTAAAAAATGATGACTTTTAACAAACACATTCAAGTCTTAGATATTGCAAAAAATAAATCAGCTCTTAGCTCTGGCATAGCAGAAATTCAACCCTGAAAAAAGTGCAATGTGATCTGAGTTTGTTTCAGATTAATGCAATGGGAAATGGTGTTTTGAGGATAGTGCCATTCAAGATCCATTTTCTCATTCGTTTCTGATCTAATCACAAAGAAATTTCAATCGCTAATGCAAATATAGATGCCCTTTACGCTGGTAGTCCTAGATGGAAAATATCATATTTCTTTTTCGAATAATTTTAAGTTTTATAAGTGGCGTGTAACTAAAGTGGCTCACTGTAAATATTGATTTATTGCACCTAAAGATTCTTTAAACCTCACGTTTTTATTTTTGACTGACTTTGCGAAAAATTAAAGTTACATCAGCTGCATGATGTTGAAATTCTAAAGTAAGGTACACGTCTGATGAAACGTATATTATTTAATCTCAAAATGGGACAATAATTTTCCTCAGAGTATTTCTACGGTTAGTTTTAATTCATGATTAGATGGATAGTTTACTTTTAATTCTGAATGTCAAAATCAACACTGTTTTAAGTACTTTTATAGCGCATGTCATTAATTTGCTTGCTTCATGAAGAAAGGACTATGAAAGTTCAATAGTTAAGCTACTAAAATAGTCTAAATTTCAAAAGAATGTCCTTGAGAAGAACCAATGACGTCAAGAAAGGTGTTTTCATATGTTTTACACTTAACGTCAAATTTTACTGAGCGTATTTTGACATTTTCTGACTCAAATTGTCAGGAATAGGGCAGGACATTTTTTAAGACATAAAACATAACATTCCCATTGAAATCTAAGAACAAATAGCTTTTCAAAATAGTTGCGTTTCTTTGTCAGTTTGGTATGGTCTAACCAAAAACTGAAAACTATCTTATTTCTACATGTATATGCAGTTTTTCTAGAATAACTTTCAAAAATGTAAATTTGACTGACAGATTGTAAAATCTGGGGAAGGAAGCGCAGTGGCTCAGTGGTAGAGTGCTGGACTCGAGACAGAGGGGCCGGGGGTTCCAGCCTCACCGGCGTCACTGCGTTGTGGTCTTTGAGCAAGACACATTTATCCTAGCTTAATTAGTACTGGTTCAACCCAGGAACCCTTATCAGGTTGTAAAAGTTATACAAAATACCTCTATAATAATTGGTTGAATATTAGCTGTTTTTATCCCGATTTCCATTTCACAATTATCTAATCTTTGATCCTTCTGGGGTCAATATCGGACTAAACAAGTATAGTATACTTTCAGCTGTCCTATTCCACCAGTCAGACTTCTTTCATCCCCACTATCACAGGATGTCAAATTCAGTTTCAAGGCTTTCGACTTCCGCCACTTTTCATCCGGATTTGTCTACATCCATTGTGAAGTGACTGTCTGCAGCAGAAGTGATTCTAACTGTATGATGGGATGTTCCAGACGTAATAGACGAGCAGCATCGGTTAGTCATTATGGTGGTTCCCATCTCTTGTCGACAGGCCCATTTGTAATGGCAAGGGAAGATGTCAAGGATGGTAAGTTACCTCTGTGCCTAAATGGGTAATTTTTTCATGCTTTTTTGTCATCTGCTGATTTTTTTTCAAAAATTCTTTCAAGAATACCATCAGTGTCAAACAGTTTGGATCCAGATCAGGCCCGACATATTGTCGGGCCTGATCTGGCTCTAAACTGTTTGCAAAGGTTATTTTGTTTGTTTGTTTTGTTTCGTTACATCCCAAGTCAATAGCTATGGTCATTGCGGGACGGTCAGTTCACCTAACCACACTTTTTCCTGGGCAGGCTTGAACAAGCGGTTAACCAGTAGTCGTGCACATACTTTTGCTTGTAACTGCTAACAACCCTTCTTGAATTAATCAGCGGAAGGGAGGAGAATGACCGTAGAAATTATTTCATGATCAATCTCCACGAAAGTATGGGACTGGGCCGGGATCGAACTCGCGACCCCTGGAATTGCAGTCAGACACGCATCTGTAGCCATTAGCAGACAACACTAGTAGGCAAAACTTTGCAGCAGAAGACATTTTGAAATTGTATTCATATTTGGGCTGCTGCTGCTCCTTATCATATCAATATGAATGGGGAAAATCCACAAGTACAAAAATTGTTAAATTCCATGTATAAATTTCTCTAATCCTACATATAAATGGATTCTTGTATTGGAACAACACTGAGTGCATCCGTTTCACTATACATCTTGTACTTGTAGCCATGCTGTTTGTAAGGCACTTGAGCACATTTGGGTAGATAATAAAAACAATGTTATGAAATGTAAACAAAAGATATGCAAACTTTTGTAAAGTCTCAATATGTGGAATATACTAATTTGAGACAAATTTGGGCTTTATGTAAGGTAGCATGCGTGGCTCTAGATAGGGGACAGAGGGTCCGGACACCCCATCCCCCTAGAAAATTGCAAGTTGATATAGGTTTATATGTTTCCTTAGAAATACTGGTACAGAAACCCTCAAGAACCAATTTGACCCCTTCGGTCCAATTTCTTCTTGGGGGAGGTCCGTACGTCCCTCTGTGAATACGCTGATGACTAAAAAACATTGTCAGAACCCCCGCAGGGAATTTTTTGATTTGCCTATGGGTGGTAAGATCATAGTCATGGATGTTGGAAAAGAAATGAATCATTCATAGCCATGCTCAAATGCTCTTATTAAAGCACAGTTAGGTGGGACTGGGCTGTATCAATTTGAACTTTCGCTTGCATTCAAATGATTACAAACCCAAACTAAACTAAGCTTTATCTATGCATCTGAACATAGCATTTCTTAACCTGGGTAAATTTTCATGCTTTTGTTGTCATCTGCTTACTTTTTTCAAAATTAACTTTTTCAAATATTCTTTCAGAAACACGATCAGATATTCAAAGGGCTTTGTTTGTTTGTTTGATTTGTTTCTTTACGTCCCATCAACAATATTTCAGTTAAACAGGGACTGGTCTTCCTGGGTTGAACCAGTACTAAGCTAGGATAAATGTGTCTTCCTCAAGGACCACAATGCAGTGATGCCGGTGAGGCTTGAACCCGCCGCCCTTCGGTCTCGAGTCAAGAAGTCTACCTCTTAGCCACTGCACTCCCTTTCAAAGGGTTTTGATCCAGACCAGGACCCGTCTGTGCTGATCTGGAACCAAACTGTTTGCCACAGTTATGAGCGGACTACAAGCTTCAGCGCTAGCAAGGAAAGTGTTAATTACCACGTTGCTCAAATATATTTCAGGTGCAGTATCCTCCGCTCTAGTGTTTGCTGGTGTGTGTCTTTCATTGGCTGTGATATCAGTGGGCGTGGCCATCCTTGGCTGGACAAGAAAACATCGCCATTCTGAGAAAATTATTGAAAGCTGAAAGTGTTGTGATCTAAACTGTGAAAATGCTTGATATCCAGATCACTTTTTTTGTTTTTTACTTAACCCTTTAAGAACCAATCGAGACTGCAGCAGACGACATATTGTGACTTTTTTTCTTCCTTTTCAGGGCAAACTAGCTTGAAATTTCATGTCAGTTATCTGCTAACAGAGAGTGAACATGACATATGAAGCTTTATTGTGTGTTTCTTTAAAAAGCAACAAAGTTTGAAACTGTCGTCTGCTCAAGATTTTAGATTGCCCTTAAAGGATCAACGATAACTTAAGAATTGTTCACTATCCAAGCGGATAATTTTACTTAATAATCCTTACCATGCGTAACTGGAATAATAATCATGGAAAAAATATTTTATTATCAAAATAATATTTGTGTTAATGAAATATCTTGTTGCCTTTGAAATGTCAATAAATGTGTCCTTTCTTTATGTCAATTAAAATATATTTGGTGAAATTTGGTTATGCGTTTCATTTTATTATGTACATAAATGTAACTTTATTTCTATCAAATAGCATTATCATGGCGGTTTCTCTCCATGATGCAATAGTGCTGACATATGCAATATTCTAACACACCTTGCCTATAGAGCCAATGCTAAAAAGCCATGATATATCAAACAATAATTCACAGTTTTGAAAATGCCTGCTAGCTCTCGTCATTTGTTACAGAAAAATGACGTCATTTATGCCAGTAGACGGTGTAACATCATTTTTACGCTTGAAAGACATTACAAATACTTGTAAACGTATGCGATGTAGTCTAACTATTGGCGGGAGTTCTTCAGTGCAATGGCGGAAGGTTGGAAGAAGTTGAAGACTTCAAATGCGTTTTCGTCGTTTATTGTGTGTTAGGATCAATAAATCAGCTCCAGTGTTTGAATTGTTCAGTAATAATTCACTGTTTGTCGGTAAGTTGTACAAAGATAAATCAATTGCGCTGCGCGCTCGTGATTTCGTCTACTTTACAACTGAACTCCAAACAGTAAATTAGTACTCAACAATTCATTGCTAGAGCTGATCTATTTCTTAAATACAACCCATATTATTTGACAATTTGCTTCTTGCTCCCCTTGATATGTTATGACCCAACATGCCATCTGCAAATGATCCGGGCAATGTTGGAGATAATACAGTTCATTTCAGTTCTACAGTGGAAAAGAACTAGAAATTAGTCCTTGCCATAGATTTTAAAGTGCCAACAATTATTAGCCTTTGAAAATGTATAACCTGGACAAATGACACTGCCATGTTCTGAGCAAAAACTGCCTCATTTGCTTCTAGTTTTAATCTCCTGCTGCAAAACTGATGTGGGGTTCTAGGAATGGCCGTCTTTATGGTCAGTCAGTCTGTCTGTAACACTTTCTTGTCCACTCCATATCTCCCAAACCCTTTTGAAAGATTTTCATTAACTTCTCACTCAAATGTTCCTCTCAGTGAGATGGTGTGCAGAACCCTTGACTCAGCTACACAGACTCAAGGTCAAGGTCACACTTTAAGATAATCGGATTCACCATTCAATTTCATGTCCGCTCCATATCTCCTGAACCTTTTGAAAGATTTTCATTTAACTTCACACTCAAATGTTCCTCTCAGTGTGACGGTGTGCAGAATCCATGACTCAGCTATGCAGACTCAAGGTAAAGGTCACATTTCAAGGTCATGGGATTCACCATTCAATTTCATGTCCACTCTATATCTCCTGAACCCTTTGAAAGATTTTCATTAAACTTCTCACTCAAATGTTCCTCTCAGTGAGACGGTGTGCAGAACCCATGACTCAGCTATGCAGACTCAAGGTCAAGGTCACATTTCAAGGTCATGGGATTTACCCTTCAATTATATGTCCGCTCCATATCTCCTGAATCCTTTGAAAGATTCTCATTAAACTTCAAACAAGATGTAGCCTATGATTCCACCACTTTGACCCAGCCATTCTGTGGTGTTTTTTTTGCTGTCCTTCAGTCTACTTTCTTGTATACATTTATGAAGATTACAACATTCATGCTCATATGAGTTGAGTATGAAAATTTGCTTTGGGTCATGAGAGCCTATTCAGTTACAGAGATTAGCTTGAATGTTGAAATTTTGCATGTATCAAGTTTACATATTATACTTTCCAGAGAGCTAATAACAGTGGCACTGATTAGACTGTGTAGATGCCCAGACTGGTCTGTGCCTTTGTTGTTGGTTAGCAACAAAATCAGGTTTTGGGTGATGAGGTTCAAATAATGGTGGACAAATGCACACCATAAATGCTTGCTAATAAAACCAGCATTTCACCATATTTGGCAACATTATTGGTAAACTGGTCATTCCGGGCTGAAACTCTTTCCGTGAAATGTCATTCAAACAAATGCAGGCCCATTTTTTTACAAACAACACATGAACCACATGATTCGAACATGGATTTACATTCAATTGACAAGGTCTTCAAACAGGTATTCATGCAATGATTGGTTTGTGGCAGACCAGTTTCTATTAACCCTTTTCATTCTGATGGATTATCCCAAATATATTGATACATGGGACAGTCCATTTTGTTTTAAGGGGTCACAGGTCAAATTTATAAATTATGTATTTCTGTCCCTGAAATTTGTTTTAATCTTTGCAAACAGTGCAGACAATGGGGAAATGCCGCCTTACGTGACAATGCATCTGGGTGTTCGCTGTTTGCAAAAGTACCTGTTAACCGTTATCTAAATATCATATCATCATAATCGGATTTTTGCTTAACGTGCAGGTGCAGGGGCATCATCCAAAATAGAAAAGGGTTAAAATTAATTTGTTAACATGTTGGGCATATAATCGGGATTGTTGCAGGCAATATCAGCTGTACAAGAAAAAATGCAGCCTACAATAGTTTGGGGCTGGGGGTCAAGACAATATTCCAATTCATGCATACTTATACTGATTTATTACTAAACAGTTTAATATAGACCAATCAAAAAACAATGTACAATCAATATACAAACAGATAGAGAGATCTAACAATCATGTTCTATAAATAGATTTCAATATTTAAAAAAAAAATTATCTTCAGGGAAGTGCTAACATTACTTGTAAGCTGCACTGAGACAGCCATTTTTATTTTTGGGCTGTGAAGAAAAACTGTTAAAAGTTCAGATAAACAAAAATAGCATAAAGTTGTGAATAGTTTCTTATCCATTTAATTTAACATTGGTTTTATGTGCTCAAAAGAACTGTCTCATTGAGACAGTTCTTTTGAGTACCACAACATATGCTTTGGTTTAGAAATAAGAACCAACTCACTGTAGCTCTACCAAATTATTATTTTTCATATATACATTTTTGTAGAGAGAGAGGGAAAGAGCATGCATGTAGATCAACTGTCTATGTCCTTCAATTTGATATGTACCCATGCCCCCTTCTATCTAAAAAGAAGACTTATCACCCCTGATCCCTTCCAATGAACCGCAAGATAACTAAGTTGTTCAACACCTTATCTTCATTCCCTTCAATTTAATAAGCAGCATGACCACATTCTGAAAAATTTAAGCTTCAGGCCCCTAGCCCAACACGAGGGGTAAGGGATGTCTGTTAGTGCATATTTTTGTTTGCATTAATTCTATTCTTCATTCTTTTCGACCTGATATGCAACATGACAACTTTATGAGAAAAGTTTATTTTGCTACCCTTGCAACTTCTGAAGGGTTGGAGGTGAGTCTAATGGTTTATTTGATCTCCTCTCCATTCCCCTGTCCCCATCCAAAAGTGATATGTATGCAACCATTGCAATCTCTAAGCAGTAAATTGTCACCCAGATTTATCTGCACCTATGATGCTCGCATATAAAATAACTCTGTCTTCTTTTAGTAAAATTCACATTTAGTAAGGTACATTAACCTTAAATATCCCAGCAGACAGGTCTTAGCAAACAGTGTAAACCTAGATGAGCAATCTGATCCAGGTCTAAACTGGTAACCATGCAGTCACATCATTTTAAACATCTCATCAGGAACTCAAATGACTTTTTGGTTAAACTTGTCATAACCACAGATGAACTGCAGGCTATATCGTCATTCACAGAAAAACAAACTATAGCATGGGACACAATCAATATAGAATTTGTCAAAATATAACTTGTATAACTTGATCTAGATGACTAAAATTTGCATTTTTATCACAGCAAAAATATTTACAACTATAATATATATAACATACATGTATTCGATAAGTGGCATAAATTCTTTTATCTTAATCAATTTTCCACATACCGGTGCATTTTTGCAAAAACAAATTACCATAGTCAACCTAATAAGCACATTATCTACATAACTTTCAAAATTCTATACCCCCTTTTGAAAATAGTGTAAAACCCAGATCAGCTGCCTTCATCCATAGGTTTAGATAAACAAAATTCTCAGCGTAATATTGTAAATATTTTCTTAACCATCAATTTTAAAATATGTTTTGGGTACTCAAAAGAACTGTCTCATTGAGACGGTTCTTTTGAGTACCACAACATATGTTTTGGTTGAGAAATAAGAAAATTAAATTTTCGTTATGTAACTAAAGTCCTGTTCATCAGAAACCAGCTGATCAGAATCCAAACTGTTTCTTTTTGTTTGTTTGATTTGATTCTTAACATCCCATCAACAATCTTTCAGTTAAACAGGGACGGGTCTTCCTGGGTCGAACCAGTACTAAGCTAGGATAAATGTGTCTAGCTCAAGGACCACAACGCAGTGACGCCGGTGAGGTTCGAACCCGCGGCCTCTCGGTCTCGAGTCAAGCACTCTACCACTGAGCCACTGCGCTCCCGCCAAACTGTTTCATTCAACAATGAATCTGTATGAATGATGAAATTACACCATTGTATTGGCTGGAAATCAGAGGTTCATATAGTGTAATAAGGCCCTAAAGTACTCAGAATGCCCTTAAAAGGGCATGTGTGCTTACAAGGTTGAATACGGCATATACCAGTGGTAAGATAAATCAATATTACATAAAACATTTTATCATGTGCTTTACTTTAAGTGCTGAGATCCCTTTGACATTGGCAGTCAATTTGAAAATGTAGTGGTCAATGTGATTAATGAAGATTATAACGGAAATTACTCCGAGGTAAAAACCATTAGAATATTATTTATAATGTCACTTTCTGTTATCCGGCGAAGAGAATGTGAAGTTTGAGTTCCCTGGCAGCCTTTAGAAGGCATACTCAATAACTTTTACTAACTTTATTAGAAAACAATATCAAGAATCATATTTTTAAGGTTTTTCCTTCATTATAATCTCCATTAGTCACATAGACCACTGCATTTTCAAATTGACCATTGATGTGAAAAGAACCCGAGCAATGAGAGCAAGAAATGTATTTTTGTAAAACTATGTATTGAAAGATATAGTACAGAGACTGCAACAATAAAAGGTCACTAGTAGCAGCAAATTTATCTGTGCTTACTTGCTACTTTCATTTTCACCACTGAGTGTGCAAGACAAAAGTGATAGCAATGACACGGCTTAAAACTTTTCAATACCATTTGGGGTGAACATGCAATGGCCAAACACATAGCTTGACATTCTGTTTTTTAAAAAATATGCATTGTGGGTCAAGAAACATCTAACCAATAACCTCAGTCTTGACCGCCAAAAGAAATAACAGGAAATGTTCAAGTCTACCTCTGGAAGTAACTCAAATTGCTTTTGTTTGTTTGTTTGTTTGATTTAATAGTGTTTCCCCTAGCCAGTTTTAGCATGGCGCCGCGCCATGCCCTTTTTCTCAAGCACCATGCCCTTTTTCCCAACGCCATGCCCCTTTTCTAAAACTACATAAAATGCCCTACATTTTGGTAAAAAAGTCATGAAAATCTGACAAAAACTAAGGAAGTTACAGTTTTTTTCAGTTTGAAGCCTGAACTAGCAAGGAAGACACCTGCTGTTACAATAGTTTACTCAGTGTTCATCCTTTATAATGGTGACTAATTACCTGAGGCAATTTTGGCACATCTCTTTGATGACAATACCCCAATAGACCCCTTTCCCATTATCAGATTTTACCTGTATCACGTGATATCGGTTGGCCAGTCCAACAATTGGACTACTTCCGGTATATGAAACTGTATTAACTTACTACTAATTTTGCATGCATTTCACTTATATTTATAACGGTTAAAACCAAAAAAAAGGAAAATGGCAATCACATGTACCACAATTACATATGATGACAAAACGAGTTAATTTTCTATCAAATTTATTTAATTTACGCTGAACAAAGCCTTGCAGAATTGTATTCAACTGGCATATATTTCTACAATTATTTCCGCTGCTGCTGCCGGAGGCCCTGATGAGATGATGTGTTTCCCTGCGGGTCTACACTATTTATTAACTTTCCCAACAAGAATGTCCGAAATATCACAGAAATCATGGACGTTATATTAGTATACATCCCTGCAGAAATCAATGTGTCTTTACGCGAACTTTTCCGAGAAAGGGTGTCTTTATATCGCCATATATGCGAACTTTTCCAAAAGGGAGAATGAATGGATAGTTTAGACCCGCGGGGAAACAAATCTCTCAACGGAAATAATAGGTCTCACAAACGTCTCATTTTAGCCAAAAATCATCTGAGTAAAAGTAATAATTTGGACATGTTCGCGCTTGAAGCAAATACACTGTTCTTACTTTTTAGTAGAGTAAAACCTCGACAGCTCGAACCCTGGTACATCGAAGCATCCGCATATGTCGAATAGAATCATGAAACATTGAATTCCGAATATTGTATAGGGTATATTTCTTAATATGCAATGTTTCGTGGGTACTCAAAAGAACCGTCTCAACGAAACGCTTGTTTTCGTGTATTCAAACGCATAATTTTTTGTAAGACTCGGACCGAGTGTAAGATTAGAGGAGAATGATAACTTTTGGATTCAATTTTGTTTGCAAGCAAACTCCTTTTAGCTCAAACTACTGAAAGCTCGCTGTGAAATGTCTGAAAACCGCGCGCACTTCGAGTTGAAAAGAGTGGACATTTAAATGGGTCCCTATTTGTAGAGAACCAGTTACGTAAAGGCATAGGTTTTGAAATTTGGTACCGCATATGCGCCAAAACTTAATGTCGGGTAACTCATATCCCTCCTTGGTAAAATTATTATTGCGTTTGTAAACGTATGAACGACGAATGTTAATAGAAAGTTCAAACTTTTAAAAAGTGTTTCTACAGTATCTGTTTACATAGCTTCGCGCGTTGTAAGTCATTTGGGAACATTCACAGATTTTAATTATTTATTTACTGGAAGAAATTTCCGATAGAATTTCTATAGATGTCTAATTTCATCTAAACGTTTCAAAGAACATCAATATGTATTCATTTCACTATTTTGGGCCACTGAATGTACGCACAAAAATTTCAATCCACTGTTGTCTAGCTAAGAACTTAAGAGCAGAATTGCTACTTTTCTTATTCTCGAAAAAGATAATTTTCGATTTTTTATACATTTTATAAGTATTGCGTATTTTTTTTTTTTTTTACTATACATGTAATAAGTGTAAGGTATACTTTGATTTCGAACTATTATAAAAATCGACGCATATTAAAGCAGAATCTAGAGAGCGCACAGACTCGCGAGAGTCTTCGCTGCTCGCACACACCAAGGTCTTTCAAGTAGAACTACCACACACACACACACACACACACACACACGATGTAGGTGAAGACTCAGCCTCAAGCCCCGCTGGATAAGTTATGTTTGTGTGGGCGTTTTATAGGCTTTTACATATATGTGATAGGAAGACGTCTAGCTGGGCTTCTTATCAACTTCAAAGAAACCGACTGGTCACGCGGACCGAAGTTCTGAAGACACGTGTGCAAGATTTTATTGTTTTCAAAGGCCCCCCCCCCCCCCCCCCCCCCCCCCGGGCACCTATTGAAGAAGCGAATGCAATTTGGGCCAGCACAAAATAAAATGTATCTTATCACTCAGTGGACAGTGAGTGACACGCAGTCTTGTCAGACTCTTAAATTAATAATTGCCGTTTTTTTTATTTCTCTAAATAAAATTTTAACCGATATATAGAAGTTCTATAAAGTGAGATCAACAGTCAGTATGTTACTTTATACCGGAAGTAGTCCAATTGCTGGTCTGGCCAGCCGATGTCACGTGATATAGGTAAAATCCGATAATGGGAAACTCGTCTATTAGCAAGTATTTAAAATGAAGTGTGAATCTGAACCACAAACAAGTAAGATTGTCAAAACAAGTACTGGAAAGAAAGGCAGTCTTGTTAAAATTTAGGAAGTGATCTTGGCAATTGAAGAAAAAAACGATGCCCATATAAATAATGTGATTCTGATAAATTTTAATAATTAAAAAATAATGATATATCGAGTGTGTGCTCAAATAGGAGTCCTAAAACTGGTTTGAAAATTCTAAATAAAAATTAAATAAGTAGTATATTTTGCATTTAAAAAGGACAGATAACAGCTGCATTATGCTAAGGGACATAAATTTATATATATGACAATACCAATTCAATTAAGAACTTGGACTGAAAAGTGCCCTCTTAGCCTGTCGCTGCGCGTTCCAAAAGTGCCCTTTTAGCACGTTTTCGCGCGCTTGAAGTGCCCTTTTCCTGGAAACTTTACCATGCCCTTTTTGGGGGCTGGGGGAAACACTATTTAATTCTTTACGTCCCATCAACAATCTTTCAGTTATAAAGGGACGGGTCTTCCTGGGTTGAACCAGTTCTAAGCTAGGATTAATGTTCTTGCTCAAGGACACAACGCAGTGACGCCGGTGAGGCTCGAACCCGCGGCCCTTCGGTCTCGAGTCAAGCACTCTACCACTGAGCCACTGCGCTCCCGAAATTGCTTTTAAAGATTATGGACCTTCATAGGAGGTCAATTTGAATGTATAATGTCATGTATATATGTCAAAATCTTGATGTATACACGCTAAAAATGCGATTTTGAAGATTTTTTGTGTCATATGATTGTGTCTTTAACGTAACTTCTAAGACGCCGACTGCCTAGTCATGGGGAAAGCCGGTGCATTTCTCAAAGTTCGGCTGAGAAATACCCTGTGAAACCACCGCAACCCTGAAGGTGACAAGTCACACCATAGACACATACCACTGCAGGAACACTTGGATATTTTTCATTAATCAATATTTTTGTTAGCGACGGTTGCTAGATTTGAACTTGCACGGCAGAGGTATCTTGCTAGTTAGAGTTAAACATGCTCCAGGCACCATGATAAATAAAATCTAAACTTTATGCTCTGTATTTGAATTTATTAAACTTGTTGCGAAAAATTCATAAATACTCGGCATAACCTCCCAAAATTCTTAGCTCAGGAAACTTGACCTTTTAAGACAAATTGTGATTTTGTGAGCCTAGTGTTGTCTGCTGATAGACTTTGCAAACAGTTTAGACCCAGGTCAGGCCTACCAAAATCTTTCCTAAAATAGGTTTTTTAAAAGGTTATAGTTTGAAAAAAATCAATGGATGACCACAAAATTACACAGCATGCAAAGAGCACAGGGAAAAATGTTTTGATAACAGATTTATTGCCTCTGACTATACATGTATGTACCATAGAAAATAAAAGAAATACAATTCAAATATCATTCCTAGCTATATAAGGATGAACATGTAAATATGAGCAGACATTTCTTTCCCACAAAAAGGTTTTATGCAAATCACCACTAAGGGGCTGATAAACATAAAATATCAAATTCTGTTTTCAGAGAAAAAATATATATTTCTATATTAATTGTTAAAAATGGCTCAAAAATAGCATGTAGATAAAGTTGTATATTTGATCAATAAAAGTAAAGCACATATAGGAGGACGTTTTAAATACTTTATTATAAATTTGGAGGACAAAAAAAAGAGGACCGATATAGCCCTAAATTACTCAACTGATGCCATTGTTCAAAATGTGTATGTTGTAGAAATGATTATTAAGTGACGACTGTGTTTCCAAGATATAAAGAGGGGGAGTAAGGTATGCCCCAGGAAACCTACTGCCAATGTCAATGAATGCATTTTATCATAAGGAGCAATAATAATGTATATGTTAGAGATAAAGGACCATATCTGAGATTTTTTAAGATATTAAGCCTATTATGAATGGTGAGAATGGGGCATAGATTCCAGGGCAACACCTGGCAATGCCAATTAATGCATTTTGTCATGAAGAACAATAATATATATAGTTTGGGGATGGAGACATGAACCAAACGAAGATATTCCAAGACCCCCAGGGACATAATTTGAGCAAACTTCAAAACAGGGTATAAATTTCGGAAAAAATTTCCCAAACAGCATTCGTATTAGGTTGAATAGTATAAGAATCTATCATGAGTGAGGGTGGGATAGAAAAATCCATCCCAAGGAAAATTGTTTGACATCACAAGGCTTGCCGAATGATGACAAACCTTGATCCAGAGGGACAGATTTTTTTTATCCTAACCTCACACAAATTATAAGTTATTTATTTTGCTCACCATTGATTTTTATATTAAATATAAGCTTCCAAAAGTTCCTAAATACACTAAGACTTTATTTATAGACAATATTACATGATAACGTCACTTGACTAAACACTGACGTCACTTGACGACCATGTGAGTGAGTTCCAATACAACCAATGAACAGTCCACATGTGACAGCCTTTGGTAAGATAACATGGGTAAGATAAATCTAAAATCTCAATACTTTTATCCCTTGCACAAGAAAGTATGCTGTAAGTGGTCATGGAATGATAATATCACACTTTGAAATAGTATTACTTGTGTCCTTGTGTAAAATGCTTAACATACAAAAATCTAGAAATGTGACCTATATTTAATGTCCAGCAAGCATGCAAGTTTTTAAAAGTAATAAAACAGTTCTGAAAATTAATTGCTGAGTAACTAATCACTGGATGATAGGTATATCAACAGTGATTTATTACACAATAGGTCACTGTTAGGAGATGAACTCCGTTAATACTGTATATACTATAAAACAAATCACTGACAGTGATTTATTACACAATAGATCACTGTTAGGAGCCAAACTCTGTAAATACTGTATATACTATAAAACAAATCACCAACAGTGATTTATTATGCAATAGGAGGACCGATTGATAAATTCGCGGAATACTCTCAAAAATTTATTTCTTAACTTAACCACATAAAAATCTTGTATGCAAGTAAATCCATTTTCTTTTTCATTCAGGTAAATGAATGAATATATTATATATAAGAAGAATATATGGTAGTTATAGCAACCACTGTTTGGTGACTTGAAGCACGCTGTTATTTCACATAACCTGAATTCATAAAACATGCTACTTTGTCGTCAAATTCAGCACAAATTTTGTGGAATGTTGCTGACATTAGCGTGACGTTTCAATGTCATTTCCGGAAAGATTGAAGACGTTGTGTTGGACGGTAACTTTGAAGCAGAAGTTTATGGTCATGGCTTCAAAACCATGCATAACGTCAACAGACAACATTGAGTTGCGCCCAGTTGTCAAATTTTATATGGGACTCAAACTTTCACCGGTAGAAACACTTTAATAAATTGAAAGCTTGGATACATTACCAACATGTGGAAAACATTTTGTCTATAAATGGCATGAGCGATTCAGAGAGGGTAGATCCTCAGTATTGGACAACCCACCGTATAGTCCGGATTTAGCCTCCTTGGATTTTTGTCTATTTCCTGATCTAAAGAAAGACTTTAGAGCCCAACTGTTTGAAACCTCTCGAGAATTATGCAACAAGTCACGTGAAGTTATCTCGTCATTCAGTGAGGATTGGTTTACGGTAAAATTTGACCAATGGGTACATAGACATAGAAAGTGTGTGACCACAGATGAACATAACATTGAGAAAGTTAACCGGGTACTAGACTTTGACGTTTAAGTAACATCGTTGACGTTTTAAGTAACGTCGGCCTGCTTCAAGTACGACATAGTACTGTTGTTCAATGTTTCGTGTAAACTTTATTCTTCAAGATATCTGCATAATATTTTAGCTCTAGATCAGTCTTGAGTAAACGTGTGATGTATTTTGTTTTTTTTTGTTTTCAACTCCAGGGGTGAGTTCAATAATGCGAGAGCTCGCCGGGCGCTCGTTGACTGGTACCTATCTTTATTCGTTATGTGTAAGCCTGACACCAGTACAACGAGCGCTAGCAAGCGCTCGCATTGTTGAACTCGCCTCATGTTTCAGTAGTACAGCTATTCCTTGAACTTATCAATTGTCCCTCTTAGATAATTGTAAAAAGCTGAACTCTGGTAAATGTTCTAAAATGTTTAACATTTTATCACCTTCTCTCCATCAACTTATTGCCTACTATAGTCATCTGCTGGCGACCTTTGCAAACAGATTGAACCCAGATCAGGCCCAGCAAAACATCGTGCATGATCTGGATGCAATCTGTTTGACACTCAGATGGTATTCCTAAAAGAAAGTTTTGTAAAAGTTGATTTTCTTTTTAATGCAGCAGACAACAAAAAAGCATGGAAAATTTCTCAGGAAGCAAAGCGTTAAAAGTTTGGTCATCATCAAAAGAGAAGAAATTTCAGAACTTTATCATAATCTATCTTTCATACAAGAAGCCAGCTTCTGGAAGCTAAATAACTACTCAAATTTCATCACCTCAAAGAATAACAAGAAAATACTATTTACACTTTAAAGCAATCTCACATGATATGGCAACAAAATAGTGCAATAATGTTGAGACAAATAAATACACTCCTAGATATGGTTAAAGCTGAGATGGACTCAAATTAACCCTTTTCCTGCCTTTTGTGACAAATATGGTCTGTTTTGCTTTGTTTGTTTGATTTGATTCTTTACGTCCCATCAATAATATTTCAGTTGTAAAGGGACGGGTCTTCCTGGGTTGCACCAGTACTTAGCTAGGATTAATGTTCTTGCTCAAGGACACAACGTAGTGATGCCGGTGAGGCTCGAACCCGCGGCCCTTTGGTCTCAAGTCAAGCACTCTACCACTGAGCCACTGCGCTCCTGGTCTGCTTTGCAATCTGCTGATTCACCAAGGTAGATTATATTGCAAACAATATGGACACAGATCAGACTGCTCCTTTTATTTTTTCTTTAATAAAAATAGCCTAAAGTGCACATGAATAAATGCAGCTGATGTAAAAAACAGACTACATTTTCAGAACAAAACTATTGGCAGGATAAGGGTTGAAACATAGCATGGTCAGGTTTCAACCTATAAAACTATTTATGTAAAATGAAGATAAGAATACCGGTAACCAAACTGATATCTGGCCCGAGGTTTTAAAACTTTTTTCATGCTCAACTGAGCATGAAATTTAACATGCTCATAAATGTTAAATGCTAACAATTGTTAGCATTTTAACATTTATTAGCATGATGAATACATTATCAGAGAGTTTAAAAACCTATTCTGTCATGTTGTACTTAAAATATGTACCAGGCTCTACACAAAACAGAGATTTTCTTGTGGCACAGCATTGTTTATATGAATAGGCAAAGCTTTGTGGCAAGAAACCTAGCTCTGAGGTTATAAAACTTTTTTCATGCTCAACTCAGCTGAGCACGAAAAATTAATCCTGCTTATAAATGTTAAAATGCCAACAATTGTTGGCATTTTAACAGACTTAAAGCAAGAAACTTCTTTATTTGTCAGTATTTTAGTTTTTATGAGCAATTGAAATTTCGTGCTCAAATGAGTTGTGCACGAAAAGTTTTAAAACATTGGTGCTTGGTCTGTTTGGTTTTCAGGCCAGGCTTCACATCCCAGTCAACAATTTTTCAGTCATGTCACAATGATTTCCTGTCTTCCTGGGTTGAACCAGTACTAAGCAGGGGATAAAGTGTCTTGCTCAAGTACACAACACAGTGACTCTACCGGGGGCAAGTCACAATTTAGCCACCTTTGGATCTCCAGTCTAATGTTCTACCAACTGAGCCACTGCACTCTGCTCTCAGTTGAGTTGAGCATGAAAAGATTTATAACCATGGGGCCTGGGTGTTTTTTTTTTTGTTTTTTTTGCAGGGCAGCCCATATACTACCAATGCATTTGTTGATCACCCCCCCCCCCCCCCCCCCCCCCCCCAATATAGAATAGATAGTCCTGATTAACCTTTTTCATGCTGATGGGTTCTTGGGATGGTTCATTGTCCATATCAAGGGGTTGCAGGTTAGAATTTCTAAATCATACCGTATTTTTATCTTAGCAAACAGTGTAGACCCGGGTGAAATGCTGCAGAATGCTGTTTGCCAAAATCTATTTTCAGTATACAAAGGGTTATTCTTTTTTTTTTATGTGATTCTTTACATCCCATCAACAATCTTTCAGTTATGCAGGGACAGGTCTTCCTGGGTTGAACCAGTACTAAGCTAGGATAAATGTGTCTTCATCAAAGACCACAATGCAGTGACATCGGTGAGGCTCGAACCCGCTAAAGGGTTATTCTAAATTCTCACAATTCTAGCTGGTCTCTTGAACTGAGCAGATTGGTCCGATCACAAACTCTGACTATGGTAAATGTTCTCAAATTCCAAACACTTCTCTTTCTGTTCTTAAATAAGATATTGATTATAAGGACTGGCTTTTGTTTGATTTGAATCTTTACGTCCCATCAACAATCTTTCAGTTATGTAGGGATGGGTCTTCCTGGGTTTAACCAGTACTCGGCTAGGATAAATGTGTCTACATCAAAGACCACAATGCAGTGATGCAGATGAGGCTCGAACCCGTGGTCCCTCAGTCTCAAGTCAAACACGTTACCACTGAGCCACTGCGCTCCAATATAAGGACTGGAATTCATAAAATGTTTATCAGAATAGTAAACAGGGAAAACACTGATCAGACTTTTCTTTTTGGCAGGCAACATTGTTGGAAATTTTAGATCAATCGTACAGATTTTTTTCTTGACGAGGATCATTTGGAATCTTGTTTTTGGATGGATTATTAAGAAACCCTGAGGAGGAAGCAGATAGCTTAACCTTTAAAGCGCCACCTATAATTTGCAGCAGATGACAATTTCAAATTTTGCTGATTTTTCAAAAATAACAAATAAGGCAGACAATTCTCATGAAATATCATACCTTATTTTTTACACAACTTAGGAAAGATGTCGAAATATTTGTCATCAGCTGCAGTTGTGACTGGTGCTCTTTAAGGGTTAAATTACAGTATGGCATGAAAACACAGCAGCAGACAATGGCAACATGATCTTTTATTCAAGTTACGAGAATGTTGGGACTTCACATTTTTTTTTGTCTGATAAGTAAACATTCTGAGCTTAAAATTGTGATTTATTATTTAATACACTCATTCCAAACTGAAGCTCTAAGACAGGGAGAAAATTAGTCCCTTTTTGAACTGTTGAAATGTTCTATACATTAAAACTACTCCCTAACTTGAAAAAATGGAGAAAAGATCCAGCTTAGAGAGAAATATATTAACTCAGAATTACCCTCTCATTTTGCAATCATTTTTGTGTGAAGCCCAATTTGAAAAAGAATTCAAATAAATTCAACTTGTAGTCCACTGATGTTAAGCTATGCCAAAGAAGTACATTTTTAAAAAGAAGTAATTATATCAGTTTATTTGTTCATGATAACAGTCCCTCAGTATGGTTGCTAGGCATTAGTTGAGTAGCATGCGTCACATAGTAGTCATGGAAATAAGCAAGGACAGCTATTGGTTGTCCAAGGATCAGGGAAAGCCACACCACCATGTTACCATACTTTCCTTGGATATATTTTGTCTGCACAATAGCCAGGGGTACCTGAAAAGATCACAGATTTAGAGAAACAGAAAAATTCAGCGTACAATTGTAAATATTGTCTTACCAATCACTTTTAATATATATTTTGGGTGCTCAAAAGAACCGTCTCAATGAGATGGTTCTTTAGAGTACCAGCAACATATATTTTGGTTGAGAAATAAGAAAAATAATTTTTTGTAACGTGCTCTCTATAACTAAAGACCTGAAAGATTAAGAAGATTTCATTGGTAGATCAAGTGGTTTACTTTACATTATGATTGTGCAATAAAGCAAGAGCTTTCTCATTTCCAGAAAATCACAATCCACCTCATAGCTCAAGATAAACAAGAAATTTGAGAGTAAAATTATGAATATTTTCTTATCCATCAGTTTTAACATTTGTTTTGGGTACTCAAAAGAACCGTCTCAATGAGACGATTCTTTTTGAGTACCCATAACACATGTTTAGGTTGGGAAATTAGAAAATGTTTAGGTTGGGAAATAAGAAAATGCTTAGGTTGGGAAATTAGAAAATTATTTTTTAATTACATACTCCTACCTAAACACTTTAGGTTACATGAGTGAAAGTTCAAAATTTCCCAAATCCTGAACTTTTGAAACTCTAATCTTAAAACTTCCAGTATGCCCACTAAATATTCACAATTTCAAGTTTAAAAGGTCATTTGTCTTTAGACAGACTGTATATAAATAGGAAAATCTTTTATATTCCATAGAAAGTCAGCCTCAAAATACTGAATTAGGCAGATTGTACTAGCTTCTCTGATTTATGTTCAGTCTGTCTAAAGACTGTTTACCATTTAAACTTAAAATTGTTAATATTTAATAGGCATAATGCAAGTTTTTAGATCAGAATTTCTAAAGTTCAGGATTTTCGAAATTTTGAACTTTCACCCATGTAATGTGTTTTAATTGTAAGTGTTATAGAACTCTTACCTGTCCCAACATGGCTGTAAAGGCCCAAATTCTAAACATCTTCAGCGGCACACTCAATAAATACTGAAATAGAAAGGGGAAAGTTTGTTTGTTTGATTTGATTATTTACATCCCATCAACAATCTTTCAATTAAACAGGGATGGGTCTTCCTGGGTTGAACCAGTACTAAGCTAGGATTAATGTGTCTTGCTCATACCCCTATTCCACACAGGCCTCGAATCGCCACAAATTGATTTTTTTTCTTGAGGTTTCATTAAAAAAAATTCTCCAATCATGATGTTCTACGAGTCAGTCCCGATTCAGATACGATGTCATTACGAATATTCGGGGGAATCGGCTCAATTCGGCTGGAATCGTGCAAGAATTCATTACGATTAGCAAAATAACATTAGAACATGCTACATGAAAGTTAAGGAATCAATTACATTTCAGTTAAGAATATGCCGACATTTCAGTTAAGAATATGCCGAATGCAGCACGAATTGGGCATGAATTAACAGAAATCCGCGATGATTCGCCACGATTCGTGAGATTTTCACTCACAATAGTTATAAAAAAAGGCCCAAACATGCTTCGGGGCATCAGTTTCAAAATGAATACCACGTAAAGCAGCAGTAGAATTGATCCTGAAACTTAGACAGCTTCTTATATTGCTAGAAGATAACAATTACATTAAAGTCAAGAGGCCAAGACCCAGACCCAGACTCTTTGACTTGGAAAAATATGGCAGTTTGCCATTGCCAAAATCACCAGCCAGGAGCTACTGCCTGATCCTGATTGTGCTCCAGAATCTGCCAAATCTGCTTCAATTTCTAGGACTGCTCACATGCGCATGAAGGGGTAATTTATCTTAGGGAAAATCCTTCTACTATCTCTTCCTTGGTTTTATTACTTGGTTTAATCTCCCGATTCCCTACGAATGAGCTAAGAGTAGCTACGAATGCCCAAAACCGCCCCGAATCGATTACGATTCAGTTACGATGTCCAAGAATGCTTTAGGAATTTGGTACAAATCACACACGATTTTTCGAATCGGGGACTTCGTGGCCAAAGTTTTGAACAGTTCAAAACTTTTGAGCCAAATTCCAGATAGACGTACGAATTGCAAGAACTCACTACGGACTGTGCAAATCAGTTAAGATATTCACGAACTGAGTACGATTCAGCCACAAATCCAAATATTTGTCGATTCGTGGGATTCGGGGCCTGTGTAGAATTGAGGTATCAAGGACCACAACGCAGTGACGCAAGTGAGGCTAGAACCTGCAACCCCTCAGTCTCGAGTCAAGACTCTACCACTGTGGAAAGGGGAATGAATTAACTTCTCCATGCAAGTGGTAACTTTTGTTGACTGCTGATAGCCTTTGCAAACTGTTAGGACCGAGATCTGGATACACACTTTTTGACACTCTGATAGTGCTCCTCAAAGAATTTTTTGAAAAAGTTAAATTTGGAAATAGTCAGCAGCCAACACCAAAACATGAAAATTACCCAGCATGCAAAAAGTTAAGGTGACTGCCCCAACATAATTAACCCTTACAGTGATTTTGTTACCTGCGCATCCTGCATCTTTTGTGCACAATTTTGTCTCTGGGATGCAAAGTTTTTATTTCAGCAAGTCCCAGGATGCAATAGTATTGCAGACTTGTCATTTAAAATAGTGTTCTGGACTCATAAGTTTGCAGTTGGACTCGTTGATATGGGAAACAGCGAGTCCCATGACCCATAAGCCCAAAATTTTAAATGAATCACTGCCTTATCCTGCAAATATTTTTTTTTTGCTGAAAATTATGCTAGCATGTAACGACTGTTGCATATATTCAAATGGAATTCAGATTACTTTTACTGTGAAAGCAAACACTTTGAACCCTGATCAGACTGCTCTTAAAGGGACAACAACTGTATCCTGATATCACACACCTCACGGTGGATATCTAAAGGCTTTTAGCCATACTGTGACCTACCTCTTATAGAGACCCCTATTTTAAGCACATTCTGCACTCTTTTCCCAGTCATTTTGAATGTAGAGTAATGAAAAGGTTTTATTGAAATGTGCACTATAGAAAGGTCAGTGAAGTTATAAATGAGATATTCACCTGTACCCTTTAGTGATAATCTGTGTTACCTTTTAGTTATACTCTATCGACACTTGGTGGTTGATATCATGTATAGCATGCTTGGCACTAAATAATACTACACTGACATCATTAATGGAACACCCCTCATATGACTGATATGACCTACCTCATGGAAAAATGCTGAGCAGAAAAAAACAGCAATGGAAGCATGGAGCTTGGACCAGCCTCTCTTTAACAATGGTTTATAGAGATGTCTAGTGGCCCATCTATGGACAGGTATATTCCAGTTAGACCAGAACTGACTCACTGTATCACTGTTCCTGAATAAAGATACGATTGGTCTAGACTCAAAATAAAGCACAATGATTGGCTGCTTGCAGACACGTGTCTGCAAGCAGCCAATCATTGCACTTTATTTTGAGTCTGAGAATGAACTCAAGTTTTATAACCACAAGGCCAGAACTGACTCACTGTATCACTGTTCCTGAATAAAGATACGATTGGTCTCGGATTCAAAATAAAGCGCAATGATTGGTTGCTTGCGGACACGTGTTTGCAAGCAGCCAATCATTGCGCTTTATTTTGAGTCTGAGAATGAACTCAAGTTTTATAACCTCAAGGCCAGAACTGACTCACTGTATCACTGTTCCTGAATAAAGATAGGATTGCAGACATTTAAAAATTGACAGTTATTTTTCTGCCTTTCACTGAGGTATGAAATGACAGGAAAATTACATCTAATTTTCCAGAACTGACTCACTGTATCACTGTTCCTGAATAAAGATACAATTGCAGACATTTAACCCTTAATGCGCCAATGGCAACAAAAGTCGTCTGCTTTTCTCGTCTGCAGAAATGTTTAAGAAGCCTCAATGGCAAACAGTATGGACACAGATCAGACTGCTCCTATAGGAGAAAATTAGATGTAATTTAATCGACATTTCATACCTCAGTAATAGGCAGAAAAATAACTTTAAATTCTTATAATTACAACTTCTTATCTTATTGTTTCTCCTAAGTATTTTTAATTATGTTTTCCTTAAAATTACGTTTCCAGCTAATAACGTTTCGCGCATTTGGACTATTACGTTCACTATGACACGTACGTAGACATCACGACGTTAAAAAACCAAGATGGCTGGGAGGTCGCATTATTAGATGAAATTTAAACGACATTTCAAACCTCAGTGAAACGCAGAAAAATAACTTTCAAATCTTAAAATTACATAGAGGATCTTACATGAGGGCTCATGTTTTATTGAATTTATCTAATGAGTTGGGGAAAAGAGATAAAATGCGAGGCTTGCCAAGCATTTTATCTCTTTTTTGCAACGAGTTTTTTGTTTTGTTTGTTTGATTTGATTCTTTACGTCCCATCAACAATCTTTCAGTTATAAAGGGGACAGGTCTTCCTGGGTCGAACCAGTACTAAGCTAGGATTAATGTTCTTGCTCAAGGACACAACGCAGAGACACTGGTGAGTCTCCAACCCGCGACCCCTCGGTCTCGAGTCAAGCACTCTACCACTGAGCCACTACGCATTTAATAAATTCAATAATACAAGAGCATGAATGTTAGATTCTATTTATCATATGACATTAAGATTCTTTTGAAAGCTCATTTCTGCTGTAAAACGCTATAATTTTGTTATTATGTACGTAACATTGTTTTGGACATCATAACGTTTCCCGTAAATCTGTAAACCACTAGTGTTTTATCGATATTATTGCATGGCGTTATTCCACTCCAAGACGCGATGTCATCAGATCAAACTTCTTTTGTTATTCTTTCTCCTAAGTATTTTTTAATTATGTTTTCCTCAAAATAACGTTTCCAGTTAATAACGTTTCATGCATTTAGACTATGACGTTCACTATGACGCGTACGTAGACGTCACAACATTAAAAAAACAAGATGGCAGGGAGGTGGCATTAGATAGATGGGTGGCATGAATATTGTTAATTTAAGCATCATATGTAAGTTAATCTTTGCTTTTCCACCTGAAAATATCTGTGTAAGTGTAAAGTAAAGTGTAAGTAGTTGCCGACTGTCCATTTCTCTTCATAAAAGCATTGAACAGTATCACAAAAGAAGTTCTGCTGTGATTGTCCCCACCCCTCATGAATACTGAGGGAAGTTCATTGAAAAATGAAATGCATGTCAATACGATCAGATGACAGTTCTTGACCAATCAGATTAACGGATCTCAATAAATGTTATGACAGTTGTAATTATAGTTTTTGATGGATGTAAGCATAATAAATGTTTATTTAACTCTTTAAGATCTGAAATTTAAAATCAGAATCTTCCAGTTGGTAATCAGGACTAATCCTTTCTGGATACCAAGAAATAATTTTGCTGAATGATCAGGCCTATTAGGTATAACCTTTTTCATGCTCAAATGACCATGAAATTTATTCTACTCATGAATTGATTTGATTCTTTACATCCAATCAACAATCTTTCAGTTATATAGGGACAGGTCTTCCTGGGTTGCACCAGTACTAAGCTAGGACTAATGCTTTTGCTCAAGGACACAACGCAGTGAAGCTCGAACCCGCTGCCCCTCAGTCTCGAGTCAAGCACTCTACCACTGCGCTCCCTGTCTACTCATAAATGTTACAATGCCAATAATGGTTGGCATTTTAACATTCATTAGCAGGATAAATATAACATTTAAGATTTCAAAGCATGTAATCCTTATTGTTCAACAACATAGACTCTAACATACAGGGTTTTCATGTTTTTATTACTTGGGACTATTAGGTTCTGGCAGAAGACACCAGTGCTAGGGGGTGTGAGGATTTTGCTCTTTCATTAATCATCATAAACAGATTCAATGAAAAAAGTCAATAAGCAATGCTTATTAGATACCCCCCGCACAGTAAGGGTCAGTGAAAAAACTTGGCAAGTGATAGTTCAAACCAGCAGACCCTAGTTTTGAAAAAAAAAATTCAGTAGAATCTGTGAAAACAAGATTTAAGTAGAATCTGTGCAAATGATCTTAAAGCTTGCAATCTGGAACATTTGTTAAGATCAAATACACAAAATTATTCCCACCTGAAAGCTCTATACCGAAAAAATAGTCTAAGTTCTCATAGATGTCATTTTATCAAAAATTATTTTTTCCAAACTAAACTCCTTCATGCATATGTTCAATGTGTCTATATTGTAAAGGCAACATATCAAACTGCCCCATCAAAAACTGTGGTAGGAGTTGATCGGCCCATAAAGGCACTATCCATGCATATACAAAAGCCATATAAGTGTAAAATTGTCGTTCTCACAGCTGTCATTTTGTCAAAAATTATTTTTTCTGAACCAAACTCCTTCATGTATATGTTCAATATGTCTTTATTGAATGGGCAAAGTATCAAATTGCTCCATCAAAAGCTGTGGTAGGAGTTGATCGGCCCATGAAGGCACCATCTACGCATATACAAAAGCCTTATTAGGTAAAAATTGTCTAAGTTCTCACAGCTGTCATTTTGTCAAAAATTATTTTTTCTGAACCAAACTCCTTCATGCATATGTTCAATGTGTTAACATTGTATAGGCAAAGTATCAAATTTGTTCCATCAAAAGCTGTGGTAGGAGTTGATCGGCCCGTGTATGGCCCATAATAGCATAAGCATAAAACCCTATACAAAAAGCCATTTAGAACTACAAATGGAAATAACTCTAATAGAATTGGCCCCTAGCCCTTACTTTTTTGTTTAAAGTATTTGTCTTGCATATATGAACATGTTTGCAAGGTTTGATGAAAATCCAGCCATGACTCTTCAAGATATTAAAGAAACAAAGCGTTACAGACGGACGTACGGACGGACGCACGGACGCACAGACGGACGGACAACGTGAAAACAGTATACCCACCACAAACAAAGTTTGCGGGGGGTATAATAAAACCAAAACATGTTTTCAAGTGTTGTAGGTTCACTCTTTTTTTAGATTATTTAAAGGTCAATGCTGGTGATAGCAGTATCCAAAATCTTTAGATATATGTCAACAATCAATATAATTTAGGAAACATGAGTTGGTAAAAAAACTCAACTTCTCTTTGGAAGATTTTATTTTTTTCGTGGATTGCCTGTGAAGCTCATTTTTATGAAAGAAAAATGAGGAAAGATTATTAGTGGTTAAAATCAGCTTTTAGCTTTCAATGGGGTTTTTCATCTGTGAAGCTAAAAGACTAATTCATCATAACTTACCACCAATCTCTATAAAATTCTCTATCTCCAAACTTGAGGAGTTCGGCCACCACATTCAGTGTTGAATGAAAGAACCAGTAGAAAAACATCAGCCATATAAAATGATTAGGAACCTGAAACAATCAGAGTTCAGGCTTTCAAGACATAAGGATTTTTCCATAATGCTTGATACAATCAATTAGTATGGTCTATTGTATATATTCAGGGGTCACATGTTATAATTATCATATAATAGTGTATTTCTGTCCTTGAAGACCATTTTAAGTAAACAGAGAAGACCCTGATGAAATGACACATTTTGTGGCATTTCATTTACGTATTACTGTTTGACAAGGAACACATTTGAGCCACAACATGAGATTTCCAACAATGTGGTATATGCGACCAGCAAAGGCTCAGACCAGCCTGCATGCGCATGCATGCAGTCTGATCAGAGCTGTTGCTAGTCGCTTGACTATTCTATGAGGGTTAAGCTACTGACTGAACATCATTTGGAGTTTCTAAGCTTAACTGGAGGCTGCACAGGCTCTTCTGAGTCTACACTTGTCAAAATGCCACATTGTTGGAAATCACATGTCGTGGCTCATTTATGGGTTTCCATTATAAACAGAATCAATGTGAAGGTTGAAGATAAGCTAAGGTCACAGATACTTTCAAAATTCCAGTTGAGCAAAATTCTGACTTTAAAGTTTATTTTCCTCCCAACAGAAGCCTAGTCATACTTGTACAAAAAGCCACCCCTGTTGAGCATTTACCTCTTTTAAGCAGTCAATTACATTCCCCACAAAGAATTTCAAAAACATTAAGCACACACCATCCAACAGCATTTCAATTTTATCCTAAATTGCTAGAAAATCTCTGTCAAGGGGCCAATGAAAACAGTGAGTTCAAGTAACGGTAGCATAAAGTGCTTGGTTATAATTTCCAGGAGCTTGGATACAGAAATACTCGTATTCTGATATATTGGAAAAACAGAAGCCCCTAATCAAACCCTAAATCAAACTCAAGTATGAGTGGTAAACAGTTATTCCATTGTAAACAATAACCAGACCATTTAATGATAAATTCACCAACATCAAAGGCATTTATTGATAATATGGTTTAATAATTCATCTATTCCATATCACAGATGTTAAATGGTAAAGCAATGTTCTTTATCAAAGGAATGTTTGATGGTGAAATCAATCAGAAATATTAGAAAGCAAGTGTTGGAGTCAGAAAATGAGAATCATTTGCCAATTCCCAAAAAGGCACAGAGCATCATGTATAAAACTCTTTTGGCTACAAGCAAATTTTCAAGATTCAAGGCCAGCTGGCCCCCGAGGTCATAAAACTTTTTATTTCATGGTCAACTCATATTTATATTAAAGCATGAAATTTGTTCTCATTAAAAGTTCTAAAATGCCAACAAATTACATTGTCTGTTGTTCTGAGCAACAAAATTGCCTTCTATTGCAGATATTTAAGAAATTTACAATCTTCAGGCTCATGTGAGCTCGGCATGAATAAGATTTTCTTGCACACTGGATAAGGATATCTGAGATTTTACCCTGGGATAGAAAATCTTATCTTACCCAGGCTATCTAACCCAGGCTGTCACGTGAGGTCTACATACATTGGTTGTATTGGAACTCACACACATTGTCATCAAGAGACATCATTGTTATGTTAGTGACTTTATATGAAATTGTATCTTAGTGTATTCAGGGACTTCTGGAAGCTTATTTTTAAATAAAAAAACAGTGGTGAGCAAGAAAAAGAATCCATTATTCGTGTGAGGGTAGGATAGACAAATCTGTCCCTCGGGATCATTGTTGTCATCACTCGGCAAGCCTCGTGATGCCAAACGGTGATCCTCGGGACGGATTTTTCTATCCTACACTCACACTCATGATATATTCTTATATTATAACCCCAGGACCTGATCACAAACCCCAGACACAGATTTTCTAATGATGTGATTTGATATCAGTTTTTGTTGTTGTTGTTCCAAAGAGCTCTGTGGTACAAACTTACAGCTAATTTTAACATTCTTTCTACACTTCTGCCAATATTCATATCTGTAAGTGGCTTCATAGAATTATGTACTGTTGGAAACATCCACTGAAAAGAAGAAAACAATGTGTGTCAATCACACTGCAGCAGACAACGAATTTTGCGAGATATTTCTAGATTTTTGAGGAAAGAAAGGCTTGATATCTCATGTTTATGGTCTGCTTACAGGCGATTGACAGAAATATCAAGGATTTTTTTGTTTCTTTAAGCAGGAACAAAATTTGAAATTGTCGCCTGCCGCCAACTATAGTGGGTGCTTTTGAAGTTAACCTACTGACTGGTATTGAAATCCTTCACTAGGTCTAAATTTCTAACACCTGAATACTTTGATTATTCCATACAATCTAATTAGTATGAGTACACATTTGACACATCAGAGGAGCTCAGTGGCTCAATGGTAGAGTGCTAGACTAGAGAGTTAGTGGTTGCTGGTTTCAGACTCACAAAAACATGAGCCGCAACATGCGATTTCCAACAATGTGGAATTTTGACAAGTGTAGACTAAGACAAGCCTGTACAACCTCCTTTTAAGTTTAGAAACTCCAAATGATATTGAGTCAGTAGCTTAACTCTCATAGAATATTCAAGCGACTAGCAACGGCTCTGATCAGACTGCACATATGTGCAGGCTGATCTGAGGCTTTGCTGGTCGCATATAGCACATTGTTGGAAATCAAAAGTCGCGGCTCACATATAACATGCCATGTAAACACTCATATGGACCTTTGGCTGAGGTCAATGTAAAATAATTTGAGTTACTTCTAGAGGTCAATTTGAAGCCTTCCTTTTATCAATTTCATGTTTTAGACTAAGGTTTCATGTAAGTTTTTTCTTGACCAAAAACAAACTCTAAAAAAGCAAAAGAATGTTGCATGTCCACACCAAATGGTAATGCAAGCTCAGTAGGAAAGTCAGCAAAAACAGGTAAATTTGCTGCTTGTAAAGTCGCAACATTTTATCATTGCAGTAATATGCGTGTATACCATATCTGTGTTCAAGTCAGCTTAACAAAAAATACACTCTTAATTTCTTTCAAGCTCAGATGCTGGTTCAGCAGGACAAGTACTACTCCCCTGCCATTCACCACTAATGTTGTCTGCTCTCTCATCTGCTTTGTACTTTAGTAGCCTATTATTGCAAACAATATGGACTCAGATCAGATGGCTTCCTCTAGGGGTTTGATTCCCAGGTAAAAGTATTCTTGCACACTTGATAAGGATATCTGAGATTTTACCCTGGGAAAGAAAATCTTATCTAATCCATGCTATCTTACCCAGACTGTAACATGAGGGCTTCATACATTGGTTGTATTGGAACTCACCCACATTGTCGTCAAGTGAAGTCTTTGTTATGTTTAAGTGACATCATCATGTGAAATTGCATCTTAGTGTATTCAGGGACTTCTGGAAGCTTATTTTCAAATAAAAAAACAGTGGTTAGCAAGAAAAAGAATCCATTATTCGTGAGGGTAGGATAGAAAAATCTGTCCCTGGGGATCACTGTTTGTCATCACTCGGCAAGCCTCGTCAATGCCAAATGGCGATCCTTGGGACGGATTATTCTATCCTACCCTCACACTCATGATAGATTCTTATATTCTGGAGTGCATTTGAATAGATACAGCGGATGCAATTAGCAGACAACATTTTCAGGACAAAAATTATTTGCAAGAATAGGGTTAAAACACAAATGGCCATTCTTACCTGCTGGATACAGCCTAACATAAGTTGTGACAGAAAGATCTGAAAATAAAACAAAAAGAAATTGTGCAAATATCAATATACCATACATTCAACAAATAAGTGCACTGTATGCCAGCTGGGCCGCGTAGCACAGTTGGTAATGTGTCTGGCTACAGATGCATGTCTGACTGCAGATCCTGATGCAGATCGTGAGTTCGATCCAGGCCTGGTACCATACTTTTGTGGTGATTGATTGTGAAATAATTTCTACGGTCATTCTCCTCCCTTCCGCTGATTCATTCTAAAAGGGTTGTTGTCAATTACAAGCGAAAGTATGTGCACAAATTACTGGTTAACCGCTTGTTCAAGCATGCCCAGGAAAAAGTGTGGTTAGGTGAACTGACCGTCCTGCCATGACCATAGCTGTTGACTTGGGACATAAAGCAAGAAAACAAACAAACAAACAAAAACAAAAGCACTGTATGCATAACTTTAAAGTGATTACATATGCTCTTTCTAAAACTTTTGTTTGTGTTGAGTTATGTTGGGACAATTTCCTGTCTTCCTGGTTTGAACCAGTACTAAGCACCTCATTAAATGTCTTGCTCAAGGACACAACACAGTGACTCCAGTGAGTTTTGAAGTGGCAGGCCTTTGATTCCCAGTCTAACGCTCTATTAACTGAGCCACTGTACCCCACTGATTTTCATTCTCAAAATGATCCATTATAGGGATCACACATGTTTTTTCATGCATTAACATTTGCCGGGTCCCGAGGATGCTGTTAGGCCGAGTGTTCAAACATCTTCAGAGGGACCCGGTAAGTGTTAATGCAATGAAACAAACATGTGTGATCGTTTTTCTTGCATATTTTACCTTATTCCAACCCGATTCGTACTGAAAACGCTGCTAAAACATTACATTGTCCATTTTCTTACACTGGATTTCTCTAAACAAAATGGCGTCGGCTATGTACTTTCGACCGTCATAACTTCGTCACAACATCAAAACCGTGCGCAACGTTTTTCGCAAACAAAAACATTGGCAAAATGATCAGTCTGGGCCGCAAGGCTTGTCGTATTTAACGTCATGCAAATAATGCAGGGCTAATTTTAAGTATTTTCAAGTTCAGACCCATGTTCAAACAGCACGTGAATCTCCTGATTTGAACATGGATGTTCGTTCATTTGACAATGGGTGTAAACAGCTTTACATATAGATATCTATGCAAGAATTTCTATTCAATATTGAAATTGCAGCATTGTATTGAAACAACCCAGAGTACCCTAAGTGAGTTTTTAGGCTAAATATGGTATCAGGACTTTAGTTAAGAGTGTGTAACAAAAGTTTAATTTTCTTATTTCTCAACCAAAACGTGTGTTGTGGGTACTCAAAGGAACTGTCTCAATGAAACGGTTCTTTTGAGCAACCAAAACATATGTTAAAATTGATGGGTAAGAAAATATTTACAATTTTACTCTGAAAATTTTGTTTATCTAAACCTGTGTGGTATGTAGATGTACAATGACTGACAATATCAAGGGTGGCTGTAATGCAGTATTCAAACATGTTCTTAAAAGGGTATCCTTTGGAAGCAAAGACTGCACCAAAGAACCGAAACTAGAGTGTGCATATTTTCTGGGCCAGACTAGCTAGTTTCTGCCAATTAGGCTTCATCAGTGACCCTCAAATATTTCAAAGTTCCACAATGAAACCCATGATCCCAAAGGACAAGAAAATAAAATCTACACTATCAAGTCTGATTTAGTATTTTTGTATCCTAACGGCACAGGTTTAGATAAACAAAAATTTTCAGCATGAAAATTGTAAATATTTTCTTACCAATCAATTTTAACATATGTTTTGCGTGCTAAAAAGAACCCTCTCATTGAGACGGTTCTTTTGAGTACCCACAACATATGTTTTGGTTGAGAAAAAAGAAAATTAACTTTTCGCTACACACTCTTAACTAAAGTCCTGCATCAAGAGTCATATTGGTTGACTTAAATCTTTGGTTTTAACAACAGTAAAAGCCCTAAAATTCTCACATGGGAGAAAATCCTAAACCTTATCATAGGGCCAACTAAGCAAAATATTTAAGCGTAAAATTCTGATTATTTTCTTACCGATCAGTTCAAACAGGTGTTTTGTGTGATCAAAAGAACCGTCTCATTGAGACTGTTCTTTTGAGTACCCACAACATATGTTGTGCTCAAAAGAACCGTCTCATTGAGGGTTCTTTTGAGTACCCACAACATATGTTTTGATTGAGAAATAAGAAAAATAATTTTCTGTTACACACTCTTATCTGGGGGCCTACCTTATGACATTCAATTGGGTGAAAGTCCTAAACCTTGTGACTGGAAGTTGGTAACCTGATGCCACTATTCTTAGAGGGATCCCTAGTAAAATGGTGTTTTCTATTTTGATTTGGAATAAAAATACATCAAATACGCAAGAATAACAACACATTTGTTTCTTTGCATGCACACTTGCCAGGTCCTTCAAAAGATGGTTGAAAAACTCTGCCTTGTGTTTAAATGTCTTCCATCGGACATGACGAAATGTAAGTACATTTATGATCCCTATATGCCTTCCTGGTAATTCAAGATTTTAGGGCTGTCTTAGCCCAAAAACATGAAATCAGGCATAATCATGAAACCTAGGCGTAATCATGAGACCTAGGCTTAAGTATGAAACCTGTTCATTCAAAATGACTAACCTAGAATGCAAAAGAGCTGATACAGTATTGAAAAACACTAGCAAAATATATTGGCCAGCTCACAAGATTTTGTTTGTTTGTTTGGTTAATGTCCCAGTCAACAGCTATGGTCATGTCGAGATGATCAGTCAACCTAACCACACTTTTTCCTAGGCAAGCTTGACTAAGTGTACTCTCTTTAACGTACATGCACGGCTTCTAAGTCCCATTATCAGTCCAAGTCTTATGCTTATTTGAGCCTTGTTGCGAGAAAACATGTCTTCGGGGGTTTCGGACCAGGTCATTCACAAACCAGCCTGCTCAGATATATAGACTTGCTAGAATGTGGTAATTTTTATGAAGCAAGTTAAGATATTAAACTTTGCATGGATCAAGTAAATAAAGGTGCTGATCAGACTGCACAGATGAGCAGGGTGGTGTGCATCTTTGTTGTTCAGGCTTGCGCAGGCTTTTATATTAGTAAGTAAAGGTGCAAAGATCAGGAATCGATACAATTAAGTACCACACCTGACCGTGGATACCAATGGGCTCTAGTGGCTTGTAAATGCTATAACTACACAATTCTCATGTGCTAGCTCATATGCAGTTTGTCATATTACAACATGTTCTTTTATCCCAGTAAATACAGTAAAACCTGTCTTAAGCGATCACCCAAAAATAGACAAAACAAAGGTCTTAAAGACAAATGGTAGCTTAATGAAGGTCGAAAGTATTGCAGAATGCTCTCTTGGAGCATTCTGCAATACTTTTGAACTGTATTAAGCAATAATGGGTCTTGAAAACCAATTTTTGGTCTTTGTTTTAAGTGGCCGCTTAAGACAGGTTTTACTGTAGGGTCAATAAGAGTACTAACCATTTCAATAATCCTTTTTAAAAGAAACCTCTTTCTGATTCTCAGTGACCTTGGGAAGTTGAGCTCATAACACAAGGTTGGTGCTAATATGAAATAATATAAATCTGAAATAAAAATATTAAAATAATAATTTATTAACAAGTACAAACCCAGGGGACAAAAACTCCACTCGTCCGCTTGTAATTACGAGTGAAATCTAGAAAGGACAAGTAATTCTTCCCAAAGCACTCGTCCTGTAGGAGGAGTGCTTTGGGAAGAATAACTCAAGGAAGTCTATTACATATTACTCCCTTATGTTCTTTATTGCATACACTTTAAAAGGACAAGTGCATGTGTTTGCAGGATGAGTGAAAATTGTCACTCGTCTTGCAGGACAAGTACAATATTGAAATATTTTTGTCCCCTGAAACCTTTTATTCAAAGTACTCCTACTGGAGTTTTGAAAATAGCATATGTTATTTCAAGGTATTGTAATGAATTGTATCTAAAAAAAATGTGGGCAGTTCCTGTTACAGGCCACAAAAACTGTTAGGGTAGGAAAAGATGGAAAATATTTAATTTTGCAAAAAAATATTTTATGCAGTTAGCAAAAGCAATGTTACATTTTACCTGCTAGTGGTGACAACCTTTACTAAAAGTTTGGACCCAGATCAGGCTAGACAAAACATTGGAGCTGGATCCAATCTGCTTCACACTCTGAGTCTCTGGCATTTCTGATAGTTTTATTTTTAAAAAGTTTTTAAAATCAAAAACCGATGCCAGATGTCATAAAAGCATGGAATTTTACCACATGCAGAGCTTAGAACTCAACTCAACTCAAAGTTATTTGCAAATCACATAACATTTAACAATGGATGCATGAAATGCACCCATAAAAGGCAGAGAAAGACAAATATGTGACAAAATAAGAAAATCAACAGCAATAAATTCTCATTGGAAGTCACCGACCATACTTGGAAACTTCTCGGCTAACTCCGGAAATTATTACGGAATTAGCCGAAGAGCGTTCACAGCTAAGATGTAAATTGTGTTAATGTCACTTGAGTATGTCATATTCCACCTTATAAATGCACCATGATCCTACTTTTTCAAATTTTATATACAGTAAACCCTGTCTAAAAAGACCACTCTCAAAAAGACCAAAAATTGGTTTTCAAGACTAATTATTGCTTAATGCAGGTCAAAAGTATTACAGAATGCTCCAATGGGAGCATTCTGCAATACTTTCGACCTTCACTAAGCTACCATTTGCCATTAAGATCTTTGTTTAAGATCTATTCAAGAGTGGTCGCTTAAGACAGGTTTAACTGAATTTTGAAAACGATTTAGATTTCTTATGACACTTTTTCATACACAAGATTAAAGCCATATTTATCATGAAACTACACAATTGACGACCATATACAGTAAACAAACCAAAAAGTACTCTAGTACACAGTGTGCACGCATAAGAGCATGTGCACACAATAGGCTGGTCCTCGTTGCGAGAAAACCTGTCTTCAGGGTCTCCAACAAAGCGAGTTTCAAACCAGTCTCCTCAGCTACAGAGACTAGCTAGTGAATTGAAATTTCACCTGTATTAAGTTTACATATGATACTTTTCAAAAAGCGAATAACAAAGGTGCTGGATGTGCAGGTTGGTCTGCGCCTGTGTTGTTCGCAAAGCCCTGAAGACAGGTTTTCTCGCGTTGCGGCCCAGGCTGAATAATATTCCTGTGAACTTACCTTTGTAGTTCAAATTTTCTGGGTACACTACTATCATAGTTTCTTCTTTTCCATTGGCCATTGCTGTAACAGTAAAAAATAAGAGTTTCATGTGTCTATATAAGCAATCTTTTTAAGCACAAAATTTAGATTACTCTTATTTATCTATTTAAACATGTGTTTTGGGTGCTCAAAAGAACCGTCTCACTGAGACGGTTCTTTTGAGTATCCATACCAAATGTTTTGGTTAAAAATATGAAAATAATTTTTAGCTATGCATTCTTATCTGGAGGCATGATCATTGAGAGATGAAAGTGAAAGCAGTTAACAGATTGACAACTCTATACAGTTATTAAATTACCTCCCCTTCAGAGAAATCTGAACTATTTATATATGAAAAAGTCATTCTATCTGTATGAACAAAAAATAAATTTCATCAAAAACAGTATGATTTGAGAATTTCATTTAGTGGGATTAAGAGAACAATATTATATGTTACCAAAACGAAAGTCTCATAATTCATGAATTAGACAGCTGCAATGGGTTATAACTCTGTTATTACTCCAGTAAAAATTTAAGCCACAAAGGGCAATAACTGGTACATATACTTACCATTACCATCAGTCATGCTGACAGACTTTGCTCGTCGTAGACCCCTCTTCTTAGGAGAGTAGGACTGTCTACACCAACTGTTCACTGCTACATAGGAAACTAGCTTTAAGAAGCATACTGTATACAGTCCCAATGTTAATACTGAAAATGCTGAAAACACAATTGATACACTATTAACCCTTTGTAAAGAAATGATCTTTTTTCCATATAGTTTGATACAATGAGCCTATGATTTTACACTGTACATGTGAAGGTGTAACAGCTTAACATCCTAAATTAAAATGTACATTTGTACTTCAGTTCCTGAAGATTTTTTTAATCTAAGCAAACAGTTTCAGACCCCGATGAAATGCTGCATGATGGAGCATTTCATCTGGGTCTTCACTGTTTGCCAAAGTACTGGTTAAGTGGTTAAGGGGTTTCAAGTATCAGATAAGAGGAGGTATTTATGTGTTTTTTTTATAATCATATGTTGTAGGTTTTCAAAAAACCATCTTAGCATAAGTTTTGGTTGTAGCCCAACATTTGCACGTCTGGCAATATTGTCCTGCCCACCTATCAGCTTTTGGGAAGATCATTAAGTATGAGGCTGATTTATTGAATGATAACATAAATAGTCTGATTGTACTAACAATATATGGATTTGTGGGGAAAAAAGGAAAAGTGCAAACTGGATTATATCTTACCTGGGTTAGGATGGTAGTGTAACACCACTGCAGCAGGTATGACTAGTAACAAGACTAGATTAATAGTGTGGATAATAAGAGTGGCCCTCTCTGATAAATATCCCTGAAAAAAATAAGGATACAGTCAATGCTTTAAAATTTGGAACATTTTTCTCTTTCTGTTGTCAATGAAATGTTGGTTATCAGGGCTGGAGCTCACAAAATGCTTGTCAGAATAGCAAACGAGGAAGCCCCTGATCAGACTGCTTCTTTCTTTAGAAGCAGTCTGATCTGGGTCTATCCTGTTTGTCCAGGCCTTTTGGGCAGGCAAATAGTGTTTGAAATTTTAAAACATTTACTGTAGAATTTATAACTCCTTTTAAAAACATACATACTACAGTGGAAAATACAACAAACAGAAACAGACATATGTTTTTTTTTGTTTTTTGTTGCTTTACGTCCCATGTCAACAGCTATGGTCATTGCGGGACGGTCAGTTCACTTAACCACACTTTTTCCTGGGCAGGCTTGAGCAAGCGGTTAACCAGTAATTTGTGCACATACTTTCGCTTGTAACTGACAACAGACCCTTCTTGAATAAATCAGCGGAAGGGAGGAGAATGACCGTAGAAATTAAATCATGATCAATCTCCACGAAAGTGTGGTACCGGGCCGGGATCGAACTCGCGACCCCTGGATCTGCAGTCAGACACGCATCTGTAGCCAGACACGTTACCGACTGCGCTACGCGGCCCGGTAACAGACATATGTGACAAAGAACACAAAAATGGTAATACAGTCAACCCTCTTTATAACGACACTGTTTGTTCCAAGCTATCTTTGACGTTAAAGTGAATTTGCTGTTATAAAGAAATTCTGACCATTACCAGATTTCAACATAATAATCATTTGGTAAAAGAACATATTGTACAAATGAATTAAAACGCTATTATTCCAAATGTATACAGGTACATCAGTTCAATTTCATATTGCATCAAAATGCACAACGCTTCACACTTATCAAGTGAGACAGAAACCTGTTCATGCAAAAAGACCTTGTTCTGATCACAAAATTGTCTGACACATGGTAACAATTCTGTTATAATGAATTTATTTTCAATAGAAATTGTACATCTGTTCCCAGAAGTTACTGTCGGTGTCATTAAGTGAATATTCTGTTATAAAGAGGGAATTTTAATGGAAACAGATCCGTTCCCAGTAATTTTATGTCGGATATTGAATATTCTGTTATAACGAGTGACGTTATAAAGAGTTTTGACTGTACTTTTCTTATTTCTTCACAAAAAAATGTGAGCTGTAGAATTCATTGGAAGTACAAATGTATTAGATATGGACTTCGATGTGACAAAACCAGTAGTAGGGGTCTCTGACAAAGTGACACTCAAACTAGTCTCCTCAGTGAAAGTTCACCTGTAGCAAGTTTAGATATGATTCGTTCCAAAAAGCAAATAACAAAGGTGCTGATCAGTCTACGCAGATGTGCAGGCTGGTCTGCGCCTTTGTTGTTTGCAAACCCAGAAGACAGGTTTTCTTATTTCAAGGCTCATTTAAGAACAGACTCAAGAAAAGGAAGTCTGTTTTTTTTTCTTCTAATTTTGTAGGTCCTCATCCATCTTTCCAAATTACTTAGTGAAAAATGAGCATTCTGGATACCTCCTGACTATGAACAAAGCTTCTTACCTTTAAAACTGCAAGTTCTGTGTAAAAACAGATCAGGATAAATATGTTGGCCACTGAAAAACATAAAGATGTACATGTAGGCATGTTATTTAATAAATCCAGAATAGACGTTTCTGAAACCCGCACAGAATGTCACTCAATAGTCACCTGATAGTGTATACTGACCAATGCAACAACTACTTAACATGTGCGGTAGTCTAACAAACAAATTTGCACGTATTCAATCTCCCACAACTAATTGAGATTAACCTTACAGTCAGTGGAATAAACTCTTTGTCTACTGGATAATTTTTCATGTGTTTTGTGGTCTTCTGATTTTTACAAAATGATCTTTTTTATAAATTTCTTTCAGATATACCAACGTTTTTACAAATAACGACTAATAAATGTTCAAAACGTACATAAAAATATGTGTTTATGTAAAAATTTGAGTTTCAGTCAGTTTCAGTCCAAACAAGATTTAAGGAAATTCTAATGCTCTGTCCAAGATGGTGGATTCTTTATAAAATCCAAAGAAATCACTCAAATTTCATTTTTTTTGTTTTAGATTCAAAATAAATTTGTGCTGGTAGCGATTTGTTGCTTAATATACGACCATCTCTTGGTCAGTCGTAAGTGGATAGGCTTTGTGCTTGTGATTTATCCACTTTTAATGACTGACCTCCAGCCAGTGATAATATTAGGCAACAAATCACTGCCAGTGTGAATCAATTTCTTAAATGAAACTTTCCTATTATACAGTAAAACCTGTGTAAAACGGCCACTCTCAAAAAGACTGAATTGGTTTTCAAGACCAATTATCGCTTAATGCAAGTCGAAAGTATTGCAGAATGCTCCAAGGGGAGCATTCTGCAATGCTTTTGACCTTCATTAAGCTGCCATTTGTCACTAAGATCTTTGTTTTGTCTAGTTATGAGTGGCTGTTTTACACAGGTTTTACTGTATGCCTAAAATCACTGTGCAACTATTGAGTGGGGTTAGAGATCTAAAATTTTGATCTGAACTTTCATCTACCTCCATACTTTGTGTATGCAAACAGTGACTGCTCTAACGAGATTAGGTTAATACCTCTCCTTGCAGAAGTACCATAGGTTTAGATAAACAAAATTTTGAGCGTAAAATTGTTAGCATTTTCATACCCATCAGTTCTAACATATATTTTGGGTGCTCAAAAGAACGTTCTCATTGAGACGGTTCTTTTGAGTACCCGCAACATATGTTTTGGTTGAGAAATAAGAAACTTATTATTTTGGAACGCACTCTTAACTGAAGTCCTGAGTACCACTGAAAACTTACTAGGAATAAGTGTAACATTTGGCCAACTGTATGGCTCCTGCAACCCCATTTGTATCCATTGTATTGGATCTATCAAAACACCATATCTGCAAACAAAAAACAATACTGTATCAGAGGTCTAGATACTAAGGCAAATTCTTTATTGTTTAAATATAATTATTTTCTTGCCCATCAATTAAAACATGTGTTTGGTAATAAGAAAAACAATTCTCAATTAAACATGCCAACCAGATCAGTGTCTACACTGTTTTCAAACAATGGCATACGCATACAATTAATATAAGCAGTTTTTGTGCACAGTGTGCTTATTATGTCAAATACAGTATCATTTTGTCCCTGGATCAAAGGCAAGATTTTGAAGCTAAGAAGAAAGTTTTTCACACCTCTAAAAGAGCCAAATCAGTAATCAACTTTCATAATGGAAAACTCTTTTGCTATATCTTCAAAACATTGGCTTTCATGGTTTTGCAAAATAAAATCATCCTGAATGTATATATAAAAAACATTCTCAACTCAATCAGGTTCGGAAAACAAAATCAAACTCAAACATGGAAATCAGCTTTGGATTATGTAAGATGTTCACATGCTAAGTTATGTTTCAAGATTTTTTGTCACCTCATGATTTTTTGTTATTTTTATTTATCTAAATTTTATGATTACATGTCTATACTTGTCTATAAAATCCAATCTAACCATGTTTTCAAAGATGTTAAAAGGAAACTTTTTTGTATGCTAGGATGTACAGCAGTGATACTTTATGCCCCCATTGAAAATGGTGGGGCATAAAAATAACCTGTTTTATCACATAATGTCGAGTCTGGGAGTGTAATAATGGCATGTTTTAAAATTGATAATACACTAGTGTATTAAATATATGCAAATAATTGAGTAAGCATTATGGAATGATGTGCCCAATGTCACATTTTCTTATGGCAAAATCTTGACATTTTATTTCCAAAAATATATTCTTGAAGTGATTTTAGTGTCTTATGGACATAATCTAATATTTGTGCTCCTGTTATTGTAATACAGTGTAATTCAGTATTATTGAATTTATTAAACTAGCGGAAAAATTATAAAATGCTCAGCATTGCCTTAAATTTGATCAGTTTTCCACTTTTTAACCCTTTACTCCATAGGCTATTTTTAGATCATGAAATCATTTTCGATTTTTAGACAACATTGAACAAATTCAAGAAAAATTGAAGTTAAGTTTTGAATACTTTTGAAAATACTATGGAAAATGGACCATTTTCCATAATATTTTCAAATACATGATATTTCAAAGGCACCAAAAGGCGTTAATATGGAGTAAAAGGTTAATAATCTAATAAACCATGAGCACTCATGTAAATGATGAGTTAACTTACTTGATAATGTTCTCTAGTACCAGCCTAGCGTTTGACAAAACCTGAAATGACACAAAAAACAACATCATAATTTCTACATAATAATGAGCCACGACATGAGATTTCCAACAATGTGGTATGTGCAACCAGCAAAGCCTCAGATCATCCTGCACTGCACGCAGTCTGGTCAGAGCCTTTGCTAGTGGCTTGAATATTCTATGAATGTTTAGCTATTTACTTTTTGTTTGTTTTGTTGCTTTACGTCCCAAGTCAACAGCTATGGTCATTGCGGGACAGTCAGTTCACCTAACCACACTTTTTCCTGGGCAGGCTTGAACAAGCAGTTAACCAGTAAATTCGTGCACATACTTTCGCTTGTAACTGACAACAACCTTTCTTGAATAAATCAGCGGAAGGGAGGAGAATGACCGTAGAAATTATTTCATGATCAATCTCCACGAAAGTATGGGACCAGACCGGGATCGAACTCGCGACCCCTGGATCTGCAGTCAGACACGCATCTGTAGCCAGACACGTTACCGACTGCGCTACGCGGCCCGGTAGCTATTTACTGAACATCATTTGGAGTTTTGCAGCTAAAAAGGAGGCTGCACAGGCTGGTCTGAGTCTACACTTGTCAAAATGCCACATTGTTGGAACTCATGTGTCACGGCTCATATATACAAGAAAGAAAACATGATCAAGAGGTGATGAACATTTCATCAAGCACTCTGACTTACATGTACATGTGTATGGGCTCCTTTAGTCTTCTCTACTTGTCACTGTTTCATGTAGGAATGTCAATTTCTAACTCTGCATGCATGATGGGTAATTTTTCATGCTTTGTTTGTTAGATTTGATTCTTTACCTCTCAGTCAACAATCTTTCAGTTACGTTGGGACGGGTCTTCCTGGGTTGAACCAGTACTAAACTAGGATTAATGTGTCTTGCTCAAGAACCCAAGGCAGTGACGCCGTTGAGACTCGAACCTGCGGCCCTTGGGTCTCGAGTCAAGCACTCTACCACTGAGCCACTGCGCTCCCATATTCATGCTTTGTAGTGGTCTGCTGACTTTTTACAAAAAAAAAATAAAAAATGAAATTCAGGAACACTTTCAGTGTCAAACAGTTTGATCCAGATTAGGACAGACATTTTGTAAAGTTGGTCCTGATCTGGGTCCAAACTGTTTGCAAAGGTTATCAGCAGACGATAAAAAGTTGTCGCTAGTAAGGAAAGAGTCAGTTCTGGTAACCTGCTTATGAGAAACCTGTCAGGTTACATGATGTTTGTTTGTTTTTTTCATACAAATGATGAAACTTTATTAAAATAATGAAATTATTAATGCATCACTGTAAAGGTGGAAAATCAGACGCAATGGCATAGCCAGAACCCTGAAAAAGTAACGCACATCAAAGGGAGACGACTGGATCAAAGAGTGATTCTCTTCAATTGCTTCCCTTTTCAAATTGGAACTTCCCTTAAAGCAAAGAATTTGCTCCCAGAGGGAGTGAATTCTTTCCTTTATGAGTAGTTCCTTATAGTAAGGAAAATCACTATTATCACATAAGGTGACCTCCCTTGAATGTTAATATTTTTATTACACATGTGTGTAACTGCGCAATGGTAGCTACGCCAATGAGACGCCAGCTCAAAAAGAGCTCAGCGTGTGCTTATAAGAGCATGTTTGCTTATCCGACTGAACATATATAAATGCTCTGTATACATAAATTTTGTGTATTGAATATTCTGATACATGTATCTGTACAGCCAAAAAATGGTGAATGTTTGTATGTTTGATTTGATCCTTTACATGAAATTACATCCCAGTCAACAATTTTTCAGTTGTGTCAGCACAGATCTTCCTGGGTTGAACCAGTACTAATCAGCCAATAAAGTGTCAAGGACACATCACAGCCACTTTGTCGGCGGTGAGACTTGAACCAGCAACCCTTCAATCCCCAGAATAACTCTCTACCAACTGAGCCACTGCGCTCTGCTAAACCATGCATGTATAAACATGACTACACATGGGTAAAGGTACTTTGGAAAACAGTGTAGACCCAGATGAGATGCCACATTGTATGGTTTCTTGTCAGGATCTGCAGTCTTTGTTAAAATATAAGCAATCTTAAAACAGAGAAAAATAATTTTGAAACCCCAACATGTGATCCCCCCAAAAAATATTTATGAACCATAGACTTTGGATGGAAGAACTATCAGTGTATAACTGGTTAAACTGTCAATGACATTTTGATGCACAGGACAACAACCCCTGTGAGTCTGACAGTTTTCAATACGTAGGTTTAGATAAACAAAAATTTTAGCGTAAAATTGTAAATAGCTTCTTACCCATTAGTTTTAACATATGTTTTGGGTGCTCAAAAAGAACCGTCTCATTGAGACGGTTCTTTTGAGTACCCACAACATATGTTTTTGTTGAGAAATAAGAAAATTATTTTTTTGGTACGCACTCTTCACTAAAGTCTTGCGAATATTAATGTTCTTCCAAGAACAATTTCAGAGTATCAGACAGTTTGGATCTAGATCAGACCCGGCTATACATTGAACTTGATTTGGATCCAAACTATTTGCCAAGACCATAAAGTGACCACAATTGAATTAAGTGGCCAGCAGGCAAGTGTTAACATATGACACCATTTAGGACAAAATTTTATCTCTTTAACTTGACCACAAGGTAGAATGTAAATAAATGTGAACTTGACTTACATTCAATGACCTTACTGTACATAATTGTAAGATAACCATAACCCAGTGAACTCCATCTATGATCTGCTGATTTTTGTATGAGCCGACAACAGAATGCAAGCTTTGCCGAGTCTCCATGCAACAACCCTGTCTGTGATCTACCACTTCAGAAAAAAACATTACTTTTTGAATGCTGGTAAATTTTGCAAGCCGTACATTTTTCAAAATTAACTGTTGGGATCCAGATCAAGTCTAGCTGGGTCTGATCTGAGCCCAAACTGTTAGCAAAGGTTATCAGCAGATCATACTGACAGGTAAAGTGTTAAATAAATACCCATTTGGACCTCAATGTAAAGACATTTAAAGTCCCCAGCATGTCAGATTTCGGTGCTTATATATTTAAGTAGCGAGCAGCCTAGCCAGTAGAAACCACAATCAAGCCTGCAGTACCTGGAAGCAGTATCCCAGGAGTCTTTTGCTGCTCACATACAGTCGTACACAAAATTTTGAGAAAGAAAGATAAAGATTAAAATCAAAATGTAGACCTCTACATAGATCCAGATAAGGAAATTTTATAAGCGTAAAAATGTCAATATTTTCTTAACCATCAATTTAAACATGTGTTTTGGGTGCTCAAAAGAATCCTCTCATTGAGACGGTTCTTTTGAGTACCCACAAAATTTGTTTTGGATGAGAAATACAGGTAAAGAAAATAGTTTTACAATACACACTCTTATCTGGAGGTCTGCCTCTAGTTCCAATCGGAGCATGCATGTTTATTTTCATAAAGGGTGACTTTAATACAAAAAAAACCTTCATCTTATTAGTAAAATTTTACTAGTGATAACATTGGTTGTTTTCTTAACCCTTTGTTTATGTATGGACCCTTCCTTCTAGTTTGATACAAAAACTTGGGATAGTCCATTGTACATATCTAGGGGTGTCAGGTTATTACTTTCCAAAAAATTGAATTCTAGCGCTTTTACCTGAATATCTTGTTTACCTTTAGAAATAGTGTAAACCATGATGAAATCCCACTATGCATTATGCTGCATTTCATCTGAGTCTTCACTGTTGGCAAAAGTACTTGTTTAGGGGTTTCCCGAATACAAAGGGTTAATAACATTATTGATGGTGACCTGTTTCATCAGTGTTCCAGGTAAGTATTTTCAAAATCAGCACCAAACATGCCATATTTGACCCAATAACTGTGAACATAATATCTTTCGTTTTCTCCTTTTGAAAAAAAGATTTAGATTTAGTGTAGATCCAGATCAACTGACTTTAACAGAAGCCAGCTGATCTTCATCTATACTGGGTTTTTTATCCACACAGAGACTCCATATCCAAAATAAATTGCACAACAGGATTGTCCTAAAACCAGTTCATCCATTGTAAACAACACATTTATAAAGTACTCAGTGTGTGTTTAGTTTAACCCTTTGTATACTAATGGATTCTACCTTCTGTTTTGATGTAATAAACTTGGGATAGTCCATTGTACATTATTTAGAGGTGTCAGGTTCTAATTTAAAAAAAATGCATTTTTTTATCTGAGTTAAGACCTTTTTTACCTTAATAAACTGTGTAAACCCTGATTTCATCTGGGTCTGCAATAAAACCATTAGACCCCTCTGTAAACTGTAAAATAAGCTGAGGACTGAGTCCAGGCTGTTTTCTGGCCATCGGGCATGGACACCCACTGACAAAAATTCCTGGATCCGCGCATGTACTGTAAGGGCTCAGCTTGAACCCTGAATACAGATGTTCTATCTAGCGCTACTCTTTAACTTGGCTCTCATTGTCATATATCCTCTTTTTTTTGCTTTCCTAAATATCTTGACACCTTAACCTTTCTCCCCCTGAGCCTGTATTTATCTTTTTTTGAAAAACTGTAAATGTAGATCTAGATCAGCTGGCTTCTGATGAAGCCATCTGATCAGGATCCAAACTGATTTCCACTCTGGTCATATTACATGCTTCCACTTACCAGTAATATTATGCATAAATTCAAGAGACCTCTGTAATTGTTGAAACCACTGGATGTGCTGAATAAGGAATCAGAATTGTGGTGAACGCTGAAAAAATCAAAGTATATAACTTTACTATAAATATTTGGACAGACAGAATGGAGAATTCAGTGTAAATCTAGATCAGACTGCTCCTAAAAGAGTCTGATCTAGGTCAACAGTGTTTGTCACTTTTAGACATAATACATGTAAGTCAAACAATTATTAATATATGAGGGACCATACAGATCACCATTGCATTACTTATTTCATCAGACTTCAATGATTAAGGCTTTGATAAGCAAAATTTTTGAGCATAAAACTGTGCTTTAATATTGGTTCACTCAGTTGAGAAACAACAACAATATGTTTTGATTACACACTCTTACATGTATATGGAGGCCTGTTTGTATCATGAAATATTCCCTGTATTTGCCGTTATATTCATCACATTACATTTTCAATGACCATATGCAGCACATGCTTTCCTGTCTTAAAAAGCAGTTATAGTCTGTCAAAATTGACCTTAGACTGATTAGTTTTCGCCAAAATCTTCGTGATATTCGTGCGTTTTCGTGGAGTACTCCGACCTTGGTCACGCTTTCACAGCGAATATGCAGATAGTGTCAATTCGTTAATGCAAATGGTCAGATAGCCTAGTGGTTAATTGACTATTTATAAATCAAGCATACCTGGATCGAAACTTGGAAGGAACCTTTTTTATATAATTGTCAAATTGCTTTCTTTTTAAAGTTAACATTGTTCGAATATTTTACGTCATCTTGTAATGAGCTTTACAACTTTGCCGCTTGCCGTGTATTTAGCCGCTTTTGTATTCAATATTCCCTAAGTTCCCCAATCTTTCCTTGTCAGCTGATAACATTTGCAAATAGTTTGGACCCAGTCCAGTACCAACAGAATGTCAGTTTTGATCTGGATACAGACCATTTGACGCACTAAAGGTGTTCCTGTAAGAATTTTATAAAAAGTTCATTTTGATTAAAAGTCAGCAGATGATAACAAAAGTATCAAAAAGTATTCAGCGTGCAAGGAGTTAATCACATGTAGGCTTATTGAAATTATTCACGGTGCTGTATTTGTTACATAAACGCATGCCAAATTCATATAAACGTATCCAGTTGTGCACAAAATCAAGAATAAAGACAAAGAAACTTGCAAATCAAAAAAAAAAAAAGAAAAAAATATTTGAATTCTACTGGACTCGAACCCACATCTTTTGAGTGCTAAAACACTCAACTATCCACTAGGCTATCGTGGAATTGTGATTAATTTCAATCAGATTAGTAATTGTACAACAATCTAAAGCGCACTTTTTATGAAGATTCACGGGGACTGAGTAAAAGGTCATTGAATATTCATATGTCTCGGGTCAATTTTGACAAACAATATCATAACAATGTTGACTTTGTTGTTATTGTCATGAAAAGGTTTAAATACATTTGTACCAACCCATACAGAAAACAGCTTTGCCATTTTCACAACAAATAAACAGGTGCTGCAGTTCAATTAACTGTCTGCATGCTGGATAGCTTATATGCTTTTTGTTGCCTTAAGATTTATTTATTAACTTAAAAAAATCTAGGAACATCATCAGTGTCAAACAGTTTGGATCCAGATCGGGCCAGATGTTTTGTAGGGCCTGACATGTGTCCAAACTCTTTACAAAGTTTATCAGCAGCTGACATAGTCAGTTACAGCTAGGAGCTTAGCTCCTTTTAACAAAAATACCACTAAAATGTTATTAAAATTATACAATTTTGTCATGGCATATAAACTCTACGTATTCTTACTCATTATGTTTAGCTTTCTCTCCCCCTACCATGACAAATTCAGGATCTCTCATTAAGGACTTAAACCACTGTGGTGAAAAATTCATCAGACGTGAATATACAATTCCCTTTGTTGAAATGTGAACATTTGGTGGTTCCTTTCTGAAAGTGCTCTGTTTATTTTCAATGACATTGTCTTGTTCTATTTTACATTTATCACAAACAAGATTTTTCTCTACTTCTTTAACAGCATTCAAATTTGTATTTTTTTCAATTGAGATATCTGTCCCAGCATCTACATGCTCAACATTTCCTACACATTTAGTCCTGTCGTGGTTACCAACAGATTCATGTTGAGCATTAAGAGTGTCAGATTTTTTTCTCTGGTGAATATACCAGTTGAAGAATAATGAAAACCAACTGTATCTCCTTTTTGGTAATTCTTCCAGTGATACATGACTATTATCCAATAAATCATTTCCAATATTTTCTACAGTTTTAGCTGTTACTTGATTGTCAACAGGTGCTTCCTTAGCATTAAGAACATTTGAAGTTTTTCTCTGGTGAATATAAGAGTTAAAAAATAATGACAGCCAACTTGGTCTTCTTTTCGCAAAGTCTTCAATACTAGCTACATGGCTGTTTTCCCCTTCCTCTGAGTTCAACGGTGCCATTTTCTGTCAATAATCAATGAATTATTTCATAATAATATTACAAATGAATTTCAAATTGGTCTTAAATACATTATTTTATTCCATATCTGTCCACTTGCGCTGTCTCTTAGCAAATGGCTGGAGGTTTCACAGCTTGAACAATATTATACAGGTATGGACAATATCACGTAACAGAGCTCCAGACAGGTAAACAAGAGCACATGTTTCACGCATGGCTGATCCGTGGACAAACAGTGCCAAAAATAAAACCGGAAGTGAAAATCCAGACAAGGAAGAGAAAGAAATGGTTAGAAACACAGCGATCTGCTTGTTTTGAGAATCCTTGGTCCACTTACAATTTGCCATGTGGTTTAGCCTTCTCTTTTCTGGCATCACTGTTTATTTCCTGGACTTTGTTATGGCTAACACTCCTTCTCAATTTTGGTTTTGGTGATGACATGTTGGAAGCAAAGTAAATTTAACCGCTTACATCATTTATGAATGTAAATACTGATTAAACCGTGCTGTGATATTTAGCAAAAACATCTGAAATACTTTATAAGAATTTAAAAGACAGAATTATATGACTTTTCTCCAATTCTTACTCTCTTAAGACTAGTTATTGACTTATTGTGCTTTAAAATGTGTGCTAGTTTTTTCAGCGCTTTAAGGAATACGTTTTAAACCGGTGCAGGGGTAAAATTTCTGCCACCCCAAGAAATAGACTGGTTCTCTCCCTTTAATAGCTTGTCAGCATATTAAGACAGGTAACTACTAAACGCCATTGCGTCTATTTATAGCATATACACTGACGTAGTAATGGAAAAATACGTAGTATTGGAAAATACCTGGGACGTCCATCTGCGGTATTGAATAAAAAGTGCATTTGCGATTTTTAAACAACTGCTCCCAGTTAGCATCCCATCACGAGCCACTATCGACCCGCCGACGAACCGTCACCTGCGGATGGCGGTTCGTTGGCAGGCCGAAAGTGGCCCAATTGTACGTGCGGATTGGATTTTTTATAAAGTTTATTTTGTTCTATTATCAGGAATATGGCAACTGAAAAATTACAAGTTCTATAGATTCCTATAGAAATAAGCATCCCCAACCCAACACTGGATGCGTGGATTCAGAGGGGGTTAGGTGGTCCGCACCCTACCCCCCCCATCCCCCTAAAAAATCACATGTTCTATGGGTTTCTATAGAAATAAGCATTCCCCGCCACCCGAAAATAAACAAAAATACAGTTACCCCGCATCTAGTCAGACGCAACGCGGCCGGTACAACTATTTTCTGGAATTTCAAATGTTCACAGGGGAAACACTTATGAGACTTTCAGTTTGCACCTACAAAACTCAATCCGTGACGGGGAAGTGGGCAATTACTTATTTCTAACCGATGTGCGGATCCAGAGGGGGATAGGTGGTCCGGACACCCCCCCCCCAAAAAAAAAAAATAAATAAATAAATAAATAAATAAATAAATAAATAAAAATAAATAATAATCACAAGTTCTTTAAGTTTCGTTGGAAATAAGCATTTGCCCCCCCCCCCCCCATCCCCGAAAAAAAACAACACATGTTACCGACTGCGCCGGCCGGTAAACCTTCTGATACTTTCAGAAAACTCAATCCGTGACAGGGAAGTGGGCAATTACTTATTTCTTACCCATGCGCGAATCCAGAGAGGGATAGGTGGTCCGGACCCCCCCCCCCCCCCCCCCCCCCCCCCCCCGAAAAATCACAAGTTATATAGGTTTCTATAGAAATAAGGATTTGTACCCCCCCCCCCCAACCCCCCCCCCCCCCCAAAAAAAAAAATAATAATAATAATAAAAAGTTGCACCCCCCCCCCCCCCCCCCCCCCCCGATAAATGTTTCGACCCTTTTGAACCGTAAAAAATATAATATAGTTGCAAAAAACAACAACAATAAACACCCTTATCAGAGTTTTTTTTTCTGTTATTTGAGTCTGGACGCCCCCGGCCCCTGTTTCTATCTGCGAGGAGAGGGTGGAGGGGGGGGGGGGGTACTATATTATTTTCATTCATACGTAGGCTCGCACCATTTTGGGGTTCAAAATTTTGAATTTCAATACCTTTGAGGGTTTTCAGAAAAATGAAAATTTTTTGGGGTATGAAGATTTTGTGGATATCTTTTGGGGTCATCACAAAATACCAAAAAGTTAACCCCAAAAATGGTCCGGGCCTACGTATGTTTGAAAATATCAGAGTACCCCCCCCCCTTTCTCACCCAGGTGCGAGTATGCTTGGAATTCGTGAACAATATCAGCGGACGTCATATTTTGTGTTTGGGGTCACTACACAGATAGCAAAGATACGTTGGGCCCACGTTGGTAGTTGGTGGAAATGTGGGCGTCGCCGCATACCAACCTTGTACCAACATCGAACCGACGCAACAATGTCGACCATTCTCTCATTATTAAACACCACTATATTATTACAAAATCCTCTGTGCCTGTATTCTGAATAATGTGTTTGGTGTTAAAAGAAGTTTATGTTTCCGGAGCACATGACATTGGGCCAGCATTGCGAAGGAGATTTGTTTGATTTGATTCTTACGTCCCATCAACAATCTTTCAGTTATGTAGGGACGGGTCTTCCTGGGTTGAACCGGTACTAAGCTATGATTAATGTGTCTTGCTCAAGGACACAACGCAGTGACGCCTGCGAGGCTCAAACCCGCGGCCCCTCTGTCTCATGTTCATTAAATAAGCCAGGTTACGAGGAAAACTATCCATGCGCGGATCCAGAGGGGGCCGGGGCTCCGGGCCCAGCAAAATCACAAAGCTATAGGATTTATTTAGCAATACTCGTCTGGATCCACTTGAAAATCTCAAAGGCAAGCCAGAATTCAATGTTGGGCCATTAATTCGGCCGCTAGCGAAACGCCATTGAAATTGGCCGATGATGATACACCTTGAAAGGTATTTGGATTCTCACCATAAAAAAGTTGTTAAAGATAAATTGGAGGTTCTGTAATTTCGAGTAACAGTTTCTACACATAAGGCCTAAATGAAATATATGTGTGGTTCCTGTTTCATGCCAAGAAAATTCAGGGTAGGTAGGTAGGGAAATTATTAAATTTTGTTATAACATTTAACAAAGAAAATAGTGACAGAAATTGAAAAAGTGCCCATTTTTTCTCCAAAGACCATTTTATTGTTTAGGGTATATAGGGTTAAAAAAATTAGGGTAGGTAGGCAACAGGAACCACACATATATTTCATTTAAGCCTAACGCCACTCTCTACATTAATGCCCCCATATTTCGCGAGCAATGCTTTGGCGTTGATGTCTGATCTTTTTGTGGATTCGATCCTTCGGACCTCTTGTGCGCTCTTTCCACAGACCATGCAGACACGCTCTGCAGGGTGCAGATTTTTGTTTTACGGGAGTTCTATACATTTCTATCCCATGCTGTAGCCACGATGATCCACGGATGTATTAGTTTGTCTTCCTGGTGTCTCTTGATGGTTGTGTGTCTCTTCCTTGCAGTGCCATGGGGTTGTCTGCTGTTTGTGATTGTGGTATTTCCTGATCATGCTCACATACTATTTTTAGGTAGTGAATACCCTTTAAACCTTCTTTACATGAACCACAAGACTGGTGACCTTGAAACATGGTTTGCATCATTGGATAGTAAGTGAGTATGAGCTGGCCCACCCAGTCCACTTTCTGTGCCTTTTATATAGTAAAAAATTTAATTGAATTTGGTTCACACTGGATTCATATAATACCTGGCCTATTTATGAACTTTTTCAACACCGACGCTCTTTCTGGAGCATGCGCAGGTTCTCTACTTGAAAAAATACCATATGCGGAAGAAAAAAAATCAGGTGTGTGGGATTCGATCTCTAGACCCTTACCTCGTTAAGCTAAAGCGCTACCACTTGCGCTATTTGGACAGGTATCGTCACTTGATTACATCAAAATCTAAGTACATTGAAAAAATTATTAAAATCGAAATTACCAATAACAGCAATATTTGAAAGGCTTCGTATCGAAAAGAAAGTGCGGCAAATCTTCTCAGTTTTCAGTACATGTTCATTTCTCATTTTGATGTGCGAAATTGACCCAGGATGTAAACAGATGCTCTTTCTGGAGCATGCGCAGTCGGATGAGTGGGATTCTCTACTGGTAAAAAATTACTAGTTACCAAACGTAATATGCGTAGCGGAAGTGGAGCTTTATCAACGTGGGGAACCAATCTACCCCAAGAAAATTATGATAAAAGAAATATTGGGCGATTCCCAGCTTCCTGAAATAAAGCCAAACCAGCAACACTATCAGAATGGAACACTTGAACCCCAATTAACAGAAGAAGGTGTTTTTTCATGTATTGAAATGTCGACATGCGTGTCAAAAATGATTTTATCACTGGGTGCGTTTCTTTGGCTTCGCCGGCCGTATGCCGGCGGTGGCTCACCCGATAGTCGTACTACCGGCGTACGCCGATCTCGCTGTAGTGACAGTGCCATTCCTTACAGCCCCGCTGTTGGTTTAATCCTTTAGCAACATGGTTAGAGTGGTCGACTGTCACACAGGAGTTCTGGGTTCGGATCCTGGTGAAAGACCGAAGATTTTCCTCTTGGAATTACTTCACTGGTGGCAGCGGTAATTCGGTAGTGCCTGAGTCGCCCTCTGGGAGCAGAAGTGGGCTATACACAGTTGTGGTTGATGCTGGCTCTCAGGAAATAAAAGGGGGAAGAGTGTAGTGACAGTGCCATTCCTAACAGCCTCGCTGTTGGGTTAACCCTTTAGCGACATGGTTAGAGTGGTTGTCTGTCACTCAGGAGTTCTGGGTTTGAATCCTGGTGGATCCAAATGATTTTCCCCTTGGAATTACTTCATCGCCGAATTTAATCAAGGCGTTGAAGCGGCGAGGCCTGTTTCGCCTAGCTATGTAAATGGTTTGTACCACAAAGTAAGTACTGTTGGGCCGATTTTGCTCGATTGCAATGGTTTGTTACCCATCCGTGGTCATGTGATCGGCGTAAGCCGGAGGTGCAGGCGAGGCAGCAGCGTATGCCGTTTTGGTGCCAAAGAAACACAGCCACTGTTTATGTTAGTCCCAGCCAATTTCAGTATAAGCCACATTCACTCTCTGCATCATAGTCACGGAGTGACCAATGGGAAAATGAACAGATATAACATTCAAACTTACCTTAAACAAGTATAAAGATATACATTGACGTCCATTAAGCGGCACTGGGCAATGTTTTTTAGCTAGAGGTGACGTTCCAATGCCAGACAAAAAATTTTGATAGCAATTTTTTTCACCAATATTTATGTCGCCAAATTCATATTTTTGCCAAATTTATTATTTCTTCGCATTTGGCAACAATGGCGATAGCTAGCGCAAACCCTTACTAATTCTGAAAGCTCGAAAGGTTTATTTACATCAGAATGAAAGAGTTAAGTAAAATCGAATAATTTTTCATATATAGAACTATGGATTTAAAATTGACCAATTTTGCATTGCAACCGATACAGTTTCTAAAAATAGCCAATGTTGTGTTATCCCTATTTTTAGATAAACTATAAAAAACTGTTTCTCTTCATTTTGGCATTCGTTGCTGATTTCATCATGCAAATGGTAGCTTCGACCTCAGTGGGTTACTCTTCTTTCCACACCAAATGAGGGCCCACGCTGCCGTTCGCCATTGTAGCCATTTGCTACAAAAATAACAAAGTGGCTACAGATTTATGTCATTGGCGAAAAGTCCATTTTCGCCAATAATGGTTCAAAACTTTCTGACCGGTATTTACGAAAACATGTATCCAGCTGTTTGGGATTTCCAATATTGGCCAGACTGTGTCGAAAATTACCTATTTTCTATAGCGGAAGCAAATGAGTAAAAATTGATAACCAGTCCAGAATAAATTATGTTGACCCTTTGTGTATGGATGTCAAAAGATGAAAACGTGTTAAAAACTTATCACTCACACTAGTTAAAAAACAAATTAACAAGCATGAAGAACTGCATAATGAGTTGGTGATTGGTTTAATACCAAAGTGTGTCATAAATGATTGATTAAAGCCTGGAGATTAACTGATTCACGTGTTTACACTGTAAGCTGAAAGTGAAAATACAAAATGTACCGGTAAAAGAAAAAAAGAAAAATAAGACCAGGTGCAATAAAATACAATATTTAGAAATTAATTTCATGATATTAACAACATCCTGTCTCTTCAGTAAACATAATATTAGACCAAGAAAAAATCTCTTGAAGTTATGTTTACCCTACCAACCCTAATATTTTGGGGGGCCTACTCAAACTTTTGGCACAATTTTTTAAAGCATTTTTTGAAGAAGAAAAAAAGTTAGGAACACCACCTGAGTGTCAAACACTTTGGATCCAGATCAAGACCAACAGAATTCAGATCTGTGTCCAAACCGTTTGTTATCAGCAGACGACAAACGTCACCCAAGCAAGGAAAGTGTTTATGTGACTAGTTTGTATTTAACCTTTTTTCAATTGACTGTTCATTCTTTTTATCTTATTAAAATTCATAAACAAATATGAATGGGCACATGATCCCATGGCCTAAAGAAGCTATAGGGACCATTGCTTGAGGAAGAATGTTTTGAATCAACACTTTATTGTCCAAAAGAAAGAATAGATCCTATTTCATGTTACAGACTATCATTTTTAATAATTGGGGTACAGAGTACAGAAAGAAACCTAAAGCTTCTTTTAAAATTATTTCTTAGCACTTTAAAATGTGCCCATACTACATGCTGGCTAAATCCTTGGCTAAAGTCAAGTTAATTTGGCTACAACTTTTTCCATTTGGCTAAAGTGTTGGCTACAAAAAGTTTTTGGCCAGGGTGAGCCCTGCCAATGGTAGGCTTTTGCGGATGAGAATGAAAGCCGTGCCACCAACATAGAGTGTGTAGCGGAACAAGCAGGGTTGATAAAATGGCATAACACCAAACATGTTCATAGCCTAAAATTTAGGCTTGGTAGGCAGGTAGAGACTGGACAGCCATCTTGAACGTGTCCAGGCTCGGGGCAGACACAAAATTGGTCTGCTGCACATTCCACACAGGGATAGTACATGAAGAGAACGAGTGTTGGTAGATGTTTACTCTGCAGTGGAATTGGATGAACTTCCAGTCATTACTCTACCTGGTAGAATGAATGAGTGCTGGAGATGGCAAGTATGATATTGGCACTGCAACTAAGCTGTATACAACCATGTATAGGAGAATAATGTCTGCTCTATGTCGCCGTGATTGCAATGAAGGCCATTGTAGAGAAGAGATGATGAACGAAAAACTGTCAGGTTGGTGAAGATTTAACAGATGTCTGGCTACTAATCTGGCTGCATTACGTTGAACCTGCTCAATCTGTTTAATTTGGGTTTGCTGTTGAGGGTTCCAAATTGATCAGAAATACTCCAGTTTCGGCCGCGCAAGGGTTTGATATGCTCTATCTTTGACTGAAGTTGGGCATGATTTCAAATTGCGTTTGATGAATACAAGTGTCTGCAAAGCTTTGCCCGTGTTGATTCGGAAACTTGCAGACAATCGTGCAGGCCGTCCAATCAGAAGAGTATAAATTTATATTAACACAATACCGAAGAGATTATTTTCCCGAAATTAAATATCAGCCTATAAAACGTCAATTTTCGCAAACAAAGTAATAGCTCAGGTCAAAAAATGTTTATAATACTACTTCTATGACTTAAAATAGCTTCATTTTTAAGAGTTTTGTTATGATAAACTGCTAAAGCATTTTATCTGATTTGCTAAAGCATTTTATCTGATTTCGAAAATCAAGTAAGAATTTCACGAATTGTTTTAATTAGTTAACCCTAATAGCGTTAAAATGACAATAACAATGGTGACATATTGAGAAAGAGCACATCATGCGTTAAACAAGGCAGACAACCAAATTGTCAATAATGGACTTATTTTCATAAAACTAGTGCGGCATCATTTAATTGACAATTTTTACATCATAATCGGGCGAAAACAGCAGGTATTCTCTTCATTTATGCATGTTTTTATCAGTTTTTAAACATTCAAAAAGAGACTTGTTGACCTCATATGATTGCCGTGTTTGGAAGTTAACGAAGTAAACAAACGGCTACTGAGGGCTATGTTTATGTTGGCCCTTGGTAGATAGCCGTTTGTTTACTTGGTTAAAACTCCGTAACACAGCCATCATGATGTAGAGATGAATGTGGCTTACTGAAAAGGTTGGTAACCTGGACTAAGCCCTTAGTAGATGTAGCCGTTTGTTTACTTCGTTAAAACTCCGTAACACGGCCATAATGAATGTAGACAACAAATGTGTCTTACTGAATAGGCCGGTAACCAGGACTGTGTTTATGTATGATGTCATATGACGATGGTCACGTCATGCACTAGCCCTCCCTAGATGGCCGTTTATTTACTTTGTTAAAACTCAGTAATACGTATGATGTAGAGAACGAATGTAATACGTATGATGTAGAGAACGAATGTGGCTTACTTAATAGGCCAGTAACTGGGACTAGTCGGGCACAGACAATATAACATCTTTCATATAAACTGAAGACAATCAATGAATAGCTGATCATTATAACATTGACAAGGTGATAAGATTTATATGACACACATTCAACCCTGTTAAAGCAACATAATGAAGTGTGGAGCGACTTTAGCCGCGAAAGCCCCCAAAAGACTATGTACATGCTACCGATCATGTAGATACCCTGTAGGATAACTGACAATCATGTTATTACTGTAAGGTTGTTGTACTTTTAGAGTGTTTTTAACCCCCAAAGTACATTAGAGCACTGCAAAACTGCAAATCTATCCATTGTTTGATATACCAGCAGGAGCTGACATTAAAGTTTAAACACCAAGAAAATGTCGTCTGCTGAAGTCGTCTGCTGCAAATAATTGCCTAACATTACTGACAAATTAAGTATAGAAGCAAACAGCGTGGACCCAGAACAGACTGCTCCTATAGGAGCAGTCTGATCTGGGTCCAAACTGTTTCTCATAGAGGCTTCTTAAACATTTCAGCAGACAAGAAAAGCAGACAACTTTTGTTGCGATTGGCACATTAAGGGTTAAAGTTTAAACACATATCCTTTTCAGAAGAACTCAACCACAATGTGAATGTAGAAGAGGTCATCTCCCCGAAGACAGTGGAACCCAGTGAAGAATTTAAAGAAAAAGAAAGGGAGATAATTGCTGCCCTTGACAAAGAACCTCCTGACACTGAAAGATTGAAACAACTTGCCATTAGCCCTGAGGGACTACTCACTGATGAACTTAGACGTTTAGCTTGGCCGAAACTTATTAAAATTGATGTTGATAATATTCAGACAAAGCCAGGTATGAGTCTGACCTCCAGATAAAAAGAGGGGTACAAATGTAGTTATACCACCAACTTTGAATAGCTCAAGGGTCCTATTTTGACACTGTTACAGCCCTTAGATTTTTGGTATCCTTGTATTTGTCAAATAGACATGCATATTATGGTTGGGGGTACTTTACTTAACAAACACTACTTCTAGTTGATGATAAGTTCTCCCGTTTTTCAACTTATATATTGTGGGTAATCATTTCAATGAGATGTTTTTGGATTTGGATGTGAGTTGAGATGTGCATGCGGGGTACCAAATTCACTAATTATTTAAAACCAAATAGCCTTATAATCATAAAAAAAAACAACATTATATTTGTATTGTCTGCATTTTTCATTAAAGTTTATGCCTAAATATCAATTAGAACTAAAAGATAAATTAATCATTAAACCCCACCCAGACAGTCAGTTACTAAATGGTTACATTCCTGCCTCTTCACAAGAAAACCTTCAGGATTTATGAAGCTATAGAGACTAGCTACAATATTGAAAGGTTGCATTACATAGCAAGTTAAACTTTTATACAGGGGACAAAAATTATTTCAATATTGCACTTGTCCTGCAGGACGAGTGACTTACAATTTTCACTAGCCCTGCAAACACATGTACGTGTACTTGTCCTTTAAAAGCTTATACAATAAAGAACATAAGGGAGTAATAATATGACTTATCACTGTTAAAATGATATCTACCCAGTCAAATGCATAACTGCATCCCATATACGGACAAAAAGATTTCACAGTCAATACTCAGAAAATGCTAGTTTCACCCTCAGATTTTAGGGTGAAACTAGAAAGGACAAGTAATTCTTCCCAAAGCACTCGTCCTACAGGACGAATGCTTTGGGAAGAATTACTTTTCCTTTCTAGATTACAATCGTAATTACGAGCGGAAGAGTGGAAAAAGACAAAGTGCTGATCAGACTACACAGATACGCAGACTGGTCTGCACCAAAGTTGTTCTCATAACAAAGTCCACATAGTGGATGGTTCACAGGAAGATTTGTGCATGATTCAAATGAATTCTGAATTCAAATTTTCCTGAGAAAGACTGCATTAAATTTTTAATGCTGATATCTAATTTCATGTTTTCAAGGTAAAATTAGTTATCGCTTTGTTTACTTTTCCTATTTTGTTTAGTATTGACTATCAGCCATTGTCAAGGTTTTGCATGGGAATGATAACCATGAACTTGAGTCATTCGTTAAAAGTGCATATTCAGTTTTCCAACACCGCTGGATGTCTCTCTCTGTAGTCTGACTGGTCAAGGTCTTCATAGTTTGTCAAGTCTTATTTAATAAGTTAAAAATGTAAGCATAACATTCTCATAGATTTCTTGCTACTGCGAGATGTTTTTCAATAAATAAATTTCATTTTCCCTCACCAACCAATGTATTAAATAGATTGATATTTTTCCAATCAAGCTATCTTTTCCCTTTTCACATGGTCAGGAAATGAGTAACAGAAAAAACTTTAAAATTGGCATATAGAATACCTTTTTCATTGCATGCAATCTACAAAGGCACAGACTCAGGGCTTACCCTGGCTCAGAATTTGTTGTAGCCAACACTTTAGCCAAATGGATGTAGTTGGAGCCAAATGAAATTGACTTTAGTCAAGGTTTTAGCCAGAAAGTAGTATCAAGAAGTTGTTTTTTATTTAACTCTTTGCCAGCTAGCGGTGACTTTTGTCATCTGCTGATAGCCTTTGCAAACAGTTTGGACCCAGATCAGGCCTGACGAAATGTCAGGCCTGATCTGGATCCAAACTGTTTGACACTCTGATGGTATTGAAAAATCCAGCATTCAAAGAGTTAAATATGGCACAATGATAAAGTGTGAAGGAATAATAAAAGCAATATTGGAACATCCAAAAGCTGTTTCGCAGATGTGTAATTTTTGAACCACCTTGAGTTTACTTTTAGCCAATGACTTATATTTGTAGTCACTATACATTTTTAGTAGTATATGGCTACAATGGCTAATGGCAGGGTGAGCCCTGCAGACTAGTCTGTGCAGCCTTGCATTCTGATCAGGGCCTTTGTGTTTAAATCTCTAGAAAATATGATAGCAAAACTTGCTTCATGCAACAGTTTGGCAGGCTGGTTTGAGCCACACCTGTTTGAAAACCCGAAAGACAGGTTTTCTTATGAGAATGCCCATGATCTAGCTCAAATCATTCATAGATATGGCCTTGTGCATGGGATGGCGTCTATGTTGAGTGATGACGCTTATGGTTTTAGTGCGGAGTCAGCAAGTCTGATGTTCAGTAAAGTTCATGGACAATCTTTTTTTCACTGGGTCTCTACAATCATAGTCATCACTACCTTTGGTTATCAAGTGGCTATGTTATCATTTTCTTTACTTTATCTTGTTCTTGATATGGTGCTAAGCTTATCGTATTTCCAGATAATTAAATATTTTAAGTGTATACTTGCAATTATTTTCTTATCCATCAGTTTAAGCATATGTTTTGGGTGCTCAAAAGAACTGTCTCACTGAGACGGTTCTTTTGAGTACCCATAACATATGTTTTGGCTCTAAAATAAAGAAATTAATTTATAATGACACTCTCTTATCTTGAGGCCTGATGATTATATACTGTTGACAAGTGATTGTAGTGCGGGTATTCACTGACCTTGAATTTAATTCAATTCAACATGTTTATCTCTTATGTTTTGGGCTTACCTGAGTTTATGCCGCACTCACGTCTAGCGAGATTTCGACACATGCTACCCTGTTTTCTAAAACCACTATCTTGTCCATGGGTGAAGTATGTAATTCACTTTACATCTTGGCCTCACCCAAAGTTTCTTTCCCAGTCCTCAAACCATTTCACAACATACTTTGCCAACTTTTGGACATTCTTGAGTATTATGCCTCCATTTGAAAGACTATGCAGTACAATTATGGACCTAATTTTAGATCCCAACTGAACCTGAAAAACTGACCCTGCAGAAATACAAAGAACCTACAAAGTTTGAAAGAAGCAGACTCATGTTTCATTGAGTCTGTTCATGAGAGTTAAATAACTCTTTTTTCCCCTTGTACCATCTGCTGATAACTTTTTTGCAAACAGTTTGGGACCAGATCAGGCCCGACAAAATGTCGGGCCTGATCAGGATCCAAGCTATTTGACACTCTGATGGTATTCCTGGATTTTTTTTTTAAAAAGTTGATTTTGAAATAAAAGCATGAAAAAAATTACCCAGGATGCAAAGAGTTTATATACATTTAACAACTCTTATTATATTCTTAGCATCTGTTTAACCCTTAAAGCCCCAAGAAAAAAATGCATCTGAAAATGTCGTCTGCTGAAGTCATCTGCTGCAAATAATTGCCTAGCATTACTGACAAATTTAGTATAGAGGCAAACCGTGTGGACCCAGAACAGACTGCTCCTATAGGAGCAGTCTGATCTGGGTCCACACTGTTTGCCATAGAGGCTTCTTAAACATTTCAGCAGATGAGAAAAGCAGACGACTTTTGTTGTGATTGGCGGATTAAGTGTTAAGTGGTATTGTGCTTACTGCAGAACCTAATGGTTGTTAAGTTGCATCTGCTATAAGGCCCACTCTGTGCAAGGCAAGGTGACTGACCCCCTTAATCTGGGAGTAAAAAGAAGAGTGCTGTGTCCCATGGACCCTCTGATGCTACATACAGTACATTGTTTTTCGATTTTGATTTGATTCTTTAGGTCCCATCAACAACCTTTCAGTTAAACAGGGACGGGTCTTCTTGGGTTGAACCAGTACTAAGCTAGGATAAATGTGTCATGCTCAAGGACCACAACGCAGTGACGCCGGTGAGGCTCGAACCCGCGGCCCCTCGGTCTCTAGGCAAGCACTCTACCACTGAGCCACTGCGCTCCCTCTACATACATTATAACATGACCCTAGTAGTACAGTAATTCCGTTGATTAGTGCATCACCATGTCTCCCCCAACTAAGACATATTGCTTTTGTATGGATCCCAGTCTATGTCTGCAGAGATTCCAGTCAGTGCTCCCTCTCTGCTAAACCAGCTGGTGGATTTTAACCCTTAAAGCGCCAATCACGACTGCAGCAGATGACAAATTTTGCGACATCTTTCCTAATTTTCGAAAAAGTAACATATGATATCATGAGAATCGTCTGCCAGTAGAAGATTCTCACGAAATAGCATGCCTAAGACACATTGTTGTATGGGGGAGTCCTTGGCTTATTTGATTACAGTGGCCTTGAATTAATGTTCACCTGTACATCAACAAATCAACTAATATGTCATATTTTTACCAGACATTTTAAACACCCCCTCAGGTAGTCAAAAGGTTTAGTTAAACAAAATTTTTTAGCGTAAAATTTTAAATATTTTCTTACCCATCAGTTTTAACCTATGTTTTGGGCTGTTTTCAGGATTATTAGAATGTCTGTCCATCCACACTTTCAAAGTAATATATCTTTAAAGTCTGTTGGCTAAATTTTATTTTATTTCATGTAAAGCATTATCTGGCAGGGGGAAAGGCTGCATAAAGTTTTGGGCTGATTGGATTAGAACTCTGGTTGCCATGGCAACATATAGCTCCCGTAGACTTATGATGGGAAAAACTTGAAAAAAATGTTCCTTTCTGAAACTGAGGCCCACAGCTTATATATTTGGTATGTTGTAATGTCTAATGGTCAGGAAAGTGACTGAGATTTGCTGGTGTCTTATACAATGTGGAGGCTCCAGGTGCTGCTTCCAGGGAGCCGGGAGCCATTTTTGGAGCTGTTTTTCATGACTATATAAAGCGCATTTGAATGTTTCTCAAACATTTACAGATTCGAAGCCAAAGAATCCAGTTCTTCACAGGAACCCCTGAAGAGTCTTATTATAGACGAAACCTAGGTCGGGTTAGGGCTTTACGATGGACCAGACCACGGAGCAACAAGAGGACTGCCACCCCACTCAGACTTCTCAGTCACTTTCCTCTCTAATGTCTAATGGTCCCCTATATAAATCCTGCTGATCAAGCCCCTGGGGTTCAAACTGGCTCTGCCCCGGGGATCAAAGTTTCCATAGACTTATAATGGAAAAAAATCTTCTCTGAAACTATGAGGCCCACAGCTTTAATATTTAGTATGTAGCAATGTCTGGTAAGAAGTTAACCCTTAAAGCGCCAAGAAAAAGATGCATCTGAAAAATGACGTCTGCTGAAGTCATCTGCTGCAAATAATTGCCTAACATAACTGACTTATTTAAGTACAGAAGCAAACAGGGTGGGCCCAGATTAGACTGCTCCTATTGGAGCAGTCTGATCTGGGCCCACACTGTTTGTCATAGATGCTTCTGAAACATTTCAGCAGACGAGAAAAGCAGAAAACTTTTGTTGTGATTGGCGCTTTAAGGATTATAAGTGTTGGAATATTTAGGATAAATATGGTAATCTGTATTTCAGATTTGGAGGTCCTCCATGGCCACAGAGATTATAATCAGGTGGTGCTTGATGTTAACAGGTCCTTGAAAAGATTTCCTCCAGGTAACTTAAGCCCCATGAAAAATATTTCATCTGAAAATGTCGTCTGCTGAAGTCGTCTGCTGCAAATAATTGCCTAACATTACTGACGAATTAAGTATAGAAGCAAACAGTGTGGACCCAGAACAGACTGCTCCTATAGGAGCAGTCTGATCTGGGTCCACACTGTTTGCCACAGAGGCTTGTTAAACATTTCAGCAGACGAGAAAAGCAGACGACTTATGTCGCAATTGGCGCATTAAGGGTTAACTGTATAGCCTATCCCTGTTGCATTACTGGTGTTGGGTTTGATTCTTTACATCTTAGTCAACAGCTACATGCATGATCATGTTGAGACTGTCAGTTCACTTGACCACACTTTTTCCTGGGCAAGTTTGACTAAGCGGTTATGCTGCGTTCCCATTGTCGTGCAATCTGTTACGAACGCCATGATTGTATCTACTGATCGTGGGATTTCTTTGAAATTTTAGGCTTGAATATGTATACCTTCTGATACAATTGGTTGCACTTGGATGCAATATGATCACGATTGGTCAATTTCTGGTGACACAATCTGCTACGACCTGGTTTCTCGTTTAGATACGATTACATACGTTTAGACAGGATTGTCTGGATTGAGTCCACGATGGGGTGCCAATGTGATATGATCATCAGGATCAGGATTCCCGATTTGGGGCGATTTGGCGCACATATATACATTCTGATGAGTTAATCTCGAACCGACGCTCTCTGTTGTGACAGGATATGATTGTTGTCCAGATGTCTTTCATGATCACAATCAAGGATAATCATGATTTGAGCTACAATTTGATTTGGAGGGTACATATACAGTCCGACTGACTATCGACTTCATTGTGTCTTTAAATATCTTTTACAAAGTTAACATTTCAACCCATAACCCTTGATAATGGAAGGAGATCGTGTGATAGCCTTACATTTGCAGTATTACTCATGCTTACCTCGTATATTATCGCCAGAGAGGAAGAAGTCAAGCAGCAGCCAGATCAGCTACAAACCCAGTCACATAGAGCCAGGAGAGCTGCAGTCAGGCAGCTTTAGGTAACACCTCTGATCTCTACAGACCTCATTTCTCACTCAATAATTACAAGCTTAAAGCTGCATACTCTTTAACTATGAACATTTTTCGAAAATTTTTATTTTCTTTTTAAATCATTTGTAAAAGTAGAATTAAGCTATGTTTTCACAATAAAAATGTTCAGTACAGCTGAAAAACTGCATTGAAAAGTGAATTATCTTATCAAATAGGTGTTTTTTCTCTTGTTGGTAATTATTTGCGTCCCTCCAATAATAAGACCGTTGATTTGTTTGTTTTGTTGCTTTACGTCCCAAGTCAACAGCTATGGTCATTGCGGGACGGTCAGTTCACTTAACCACACTTTTTTCCTGGGCAAGCTTGAACAAGCGGGTAACCAGTAATTTGTGCACATACTTTCGCTTGTAACTGACAACAACCCTTCATGAATGATTCAGCGGAAGGGAGGAGAATGACCGTAGAAATTATTTCACGATCAATCTCCACGAAAGTATGGGACTGGGCCGGGATCGAACTCGCGACCCCTGGATCTGCAGTCAGCTTCGCATCTGTAGCCAGACACATTACAGACTGCGCTACGCGGCCCGGCAAAAGACCGTTGAATTTTAACATAAATGCAGTTGTTTGGATAGTGATAACTTGTTAAGATTTACGAAAATGGTGAAATGTTTACCTGAATTTGAGTATTTTTTACTATATTCTTGAAAACCAAAAACATTATTTTTAAAATTAGAAGATCAAAAGTTACAGACTATGCAGCTTTAAAGGGGACAACAATATCGGAGGCAAATGAATCTGGAATCCAAGCCCTTTTTTAAACCATACAATGTGCAAAAAAAAAACAAAAAAAACAACAACAAACACTCGAATTGAATGAAAAAATAAGATACGGCGATTTCTCCACGACGTGACGGCGTTTGTAATCTGAAATTTAAGTCCTTGTTAAACCATGCAATATGCAAAAATTCCAATCAAATTGAATTAAAAGTAGGATAGTTACAGATGTTTGTATAATAGAGAATTAAAAGCTACATTGTCTGGGCAGGCCTGATACTAAAGAATTGACCTGTCTGCTAGGGCACATCACAACTGAAAAGGTTTGTGTCAATACGCTGTGTGCATTACCCAAAGCACTACGTTAAAAAAGTAAAACACTCTGAATGGCTATGAATAATCTGTTTATGGAGACATCATGTAACGTTTGGTAGCTAAACAATAACACTGATTGGTATTACAGTATTTAGGGAAACAATGATAAGAATTTCTACACTAAAACATTTTTTGATCAAAAAAGTGGTTTCAGTGACGCGTGATGACGCAGATTGTTAACAAGTTTGAACCAACCAATCTGGTGGATCACATGATTTGGTGACGCATTCAATAAACAAATATGTCACATGTACCCACAATGCTCAAATCAGACAGATTAGTATTTGAAAGATGCTTCCTGGCGGAGACAATGTTAACAGCTATGGAAGGCAGCCATTATTAAGCTGAGTGAACTCACACAGTCCTAATTAAATATGCTTAAACAGAAAATCTAGTTTTCTGCTGCTCATTTTACCTTTATTTGCATTTTTATTCATTCTCTAATTGAGTTAAGTTTATTTTGATGAAATAATCTGACTGTACAGTTAGTGATGAAGATTTCACTGTACTAATGCATTTTCCTATATAGTTTAATGCTCAAAATACATGCGTAATTTCTACAGAACATCTCCTTGATCATTTATCAACACTTTTTCTTGTTCAAATACTCAAGAGAAGCAAAGTAAACAGTGAAAGCCCAGGTTTCACCAGATTGATTTTCTAAAATATTTTAGAGTTTGTGGTGACGGTACTTTTTTTCAAATTTCCTGAAAAGGCTTATTAATATGTAACTCGGACGAACTTTATCCTTGTAACCAGACATTGGTAGACATGGCCACAACACTACTGGAAAAAGCGCTTATTAATATTTACAGAAAATAAATGAAGTATTCAAGACCCAACTGGAACCCCACTATTTGGAAGCACGACTAGATGCGCTTTGTGGCATTTTGCTACAATGCAAAACTTTCTCATGCGATGATTAAGTTTGAAAGTTAATCCTGCTAATTGTAGAAAATTATTGGTTGTCCAAAAATGTTCTACAATCAACATGATTGTCGCGACTGACATCAAGATTTGATATGATCTGATACGAGCCCAGCAATTAGTCCACGATTAAGACCACGATGCCAATCGTGGCGCTGATAGTGAAATAGGGAATGCAGCATTAATCAGTACTTAGTGCACATACTTTCACTTGAAACTGACAACAACCTTTCTTGAATCAGCGGTAGGAGGAGAATGACCTTAGAAATAATTTTATGATCAATCTTCCATGAAAGTTTGGGACCAGAACGGGATTGAGCTCGAACTCACAGGTTCGATCCTGAATAGGTCCCATACTGTAACTGCATACTTGAAAAGATTTCCTCCCGATAACAATTTTTTAGAAAAAGCATGAGAAACATTATATCTAGGCCCCCAGATATGAGTGCGTAACTGAAAATTATTTTTTCTTATTTCTCAACCAAAACATATGTTGTGGGTACTCAAAAGGACCTTCTCGATGAAATGGTTCTTTTGAGCACCCTAAGCACATGTTAAAGCTGATGGATAAGAAAATAATCACAATTTCACGAAAATTATTTTTGCTTAACTGGCCCTATGTATATCTAGCCTGAGAGCATGATTTAGCTCTCAAAAGCGGAATTCTTAAACTAAACTAAACATGAGGTTAATACCAAATTTGCTTTTAATTTTTTGATTTCCATCCATCAAACTAAAATTGCTTAAATACTAGTATCTTGGCCATCCACGGGTGGGTCAAGTACCTTCACAATCTGAATATACAGGCCTTTAGTTAAGAGTCTGTACCAAAAGAAATAATTTTCTTATTTCTCAACCAAAACATATGTTGTGGTTACTCAAAAGAACCGTCTCAATGAGACGGTTCTTTTGATTATCCAAAATATATGTTAAAACTGATGGGTAAGATAATATTTACTATTTTACAATGAAAAATTGTGTTTATCTAAACCTGTGATACACGGCTGACAATCTGTCGAATGCGAAACCGGCGATTCAGCAAAGACATCCGGGCGATTAATTTCCGGTTTCGCAAAGAGGATCTGCAAAAGGTTAACAAACTACGAGTGCTCGCGTTTGAAAGCCGTTAATTTGAACTAAAATGAATATTTTTGAAATTAAAGAATGCTATTTTGTCAGTTTTATATCGGTTTCTTCGTGCACCAAAGGATATGATTAGGTGTTTCATCGTTGTTGTGATTTTTCTTCCGTCCCGTGAAACACCTGTTAAGATGAGGAAAATATGGGATAAATACGACGATATTTGGCTAGTTCTGACAATCATTGTCTTGTGGGCTACAAAAAAGACGCCATGCTGAGTGTGTATATAATGTGGGGGATCTGTAATACCTCCACATTGGCGTAGGGTATTACATTTTGCAGATTTGTAGGCTAATTCGGTCTCAAGTTTTTGGTTTTGCATGTAAATGTTCCATAAGGGTTGAAATAATTCCTTTATATTTTAATGATTACATGCCGAACCAGGAACAATCTTCCCTTTCAATCAATATTCTAAAATATGCTAAACCCTGTGTTAGTTGGGGCGCAATCACCGACTTACGAAAATATAATTCAAACAATTAGACAGTGAATTTTTTCATCGAGACTCACTGATAATGGCAAAATGCTTTATTTTCCTTTGTATTTTTGGCGACCTTGACCGTGTTGAAACAGGAGTTTCGGGGGAGGGAATAAATTCCTGGAAAGCCTTGCCGAAATCAAGTAAATTACTTTGGCGTGTCAAAACACTAATTATTAACTGACAAAATAGCATTCTAAGATTTTTGATTTACTTTTTGTATAAGTAAATATCTATCATCAAAATTGGAACATGTACACTTTGTCTACCTTTTGCGGATCCTCTTTGCGAAACCGGAAATTAATCACCCGGATGTCTTTGCTGAACCGCCGGTTTCGCATTCGACAGATTGTCAGCCATGTGATATAGAAAGCTCAATGGAAGATAAATACAATCTATGCACTTATTATATCACTGCTGATTTTATGGTAATATGCAACATGGTCATAATTATGTTGTGACACAGTATTTGTTGACCTTGGTCACTTGAACTGACCTGTCTGCACCAGCATGGTCATCTAAGGACACTGTGTTATGTAACTTGGACGAACCTTATCCTCGTAACCAGACATTGGTAGACATGGCCACAACACTACTGGAAATAGCCGGGGACTTTGACACTGTCGCTATGAATTGACCAGTCACTGGTCATTTGAGGACAGAGTTGTATAATTTGTTGTGGCTGCAAATATATTTTCTATCAAGTTTAAAAACATACTCTTTGCATGTTGGGTAATTCTTTATTCTTTTATGTCATATGCTTTTTTTTCAAAATCAACTTTTTCAAAAATTTCTTTCAGCAATACGAGTGTCAGACATTTTGGATCCAGATCCAGTCTGACTTTTGTCTAGCCTGGATGTCTGGCCTGATCTGGATCCAAACTGTTTGCAAAAAATTCCTTAAACAGGTAAAGAGGTAAAGATTACCTTATTTACCCTGAATATTCATATACGATAGCTGATCTCACCTGTTCAGACCACCAGACAAAAGTGTTTAACTGTAAATTATTTTCTAATTTCTCAACCAAAACATATGTTGTGGGTACTCAAAAGAACCATCTCAATGAGACGGTTCTTTTGAGCACCCAAAACACATGTTTAAACTGACAGATAAGAAAATTATCACACTTTTACTCTGATCTTTTTTTTTTGCTTAACTGTCCCTATACCTGTTATTGTGATGTAGGGATGGAATGGTAAATAACGTAAACCCTGATCAGACCACTCTAGGACTTAAGTTAAGAGTGCGTAACATAAAAATAATTTTCTTAATGCTCAACCAAAACATATGTTGTGGGTGCTTAAAAGAACCGTCTCAAAACATATGCTAACAAGCAAATTCAGAGAATTTATGTCCCCCGCCATTATTGTTTATTATTTAAATGAGAAAAAATGACTGTCAATAAACTGTATTTGGAAATAAATTGTGAATTTAATCATTCTAGCATTGTTTTAAATCAAATTCCACTGTTTGTAAGAGAAACTTTTTGATAACTCATTGTTAGCTTACATAAGCTTATGACCCAACCCACATTAAAATCCAAAAAACGCCAGAAAAATGCCTAAGTTAAAATAGCAGAAAAAGTGATCTTCAGATCATGACAAAAACATCTGTAAAGTTTCAAAAGAATCGGCATAAAACTGTAGGAGGAGTTGCGCACACAAGGTACCCAGTATCCATTAACTTTGACAGTAAAAACGCCAGAAAAATGCCTAAGTTAAAATAGCAGAAAAAGTGATAAAAAATAATTTGAGGATTATATCCAAACCACATGCATATCTTCAGACCATGTCCAAAACACCTGTGAAGTTTCAAAAGAATCAATATAAAACTGTAGGAGGAGATGCGCACACAAGGTACCCACTATCCATTCACTTTGATAGTAAAAATGTCAGAAAAATGGCTAAGTTCAACTGGCGGAAAAAGTGTTAAAAAATAATCTGAGGAATATATCCAAACCACATGCATATCTTCAGACCATGTACAAAACACCTGTGAAGTTTCAAAAGAATCGATATAAAACTGTAGGAGGAGTTGCGCACACAAGGTACCCACTATCTTTTCACTTTGATAGTAAAAACGCCTAAAAATGACTAAGTTCAAATTGCGAAAAAAGTGACAAAAAATAATCTCAGGATAATATCCAAACCACATGCATATCTTCAGACCATGACTAAAACATCTGTAAAGTTTCGAAAGAATCGGCATAAAACTGTAGGAGGAGTTGCGCACACAAGATACCTACTATATTAGGGGGACGGAAGGACGGAAGGACGGACGGAAGGACGGAAGGACGGAATGCCGAAAACTATGTCCCTCCGCTTTTCTTCGAAAAGGCGGAGGACAAAAAGTATGGGTAAGAAAATATTTACAATTTTACGCTGCACATTTTTGTTTATCTAAATAGTGCCACTCCCTGAAGGATTGGTCTTATCTGAGTTTTTACTGTTTTCTCAGACCTATCTGTTCAGATATATAGGGTAAATACAGTTTATTAATTGTTGAAATTGCCCTGCTGATTCAGGTCTGAAGTTAACCATTAAAGCGCCAAGAAAAAAATCTATCTGAATATGTCGTCTGCTGAAGTCGTCTGCTGCAGATAATTGCCTAACTTTACTGACAAATTAAATATAGAAGCAAACAGGGCAATATAGGAGCAGTTTGATCTGGGTCCACACTGTTTGCCATAGAGGCTTCTTAAACATTTCAGCAGACGAGAAGAGCAGATGACTTTTGTTGCGATTGGCGCATCAAAGGTTAACATGACTCTAATTCATGGTGCCCTTGTTGATGCTAGGTTGTGATCATCTGGGACTGCATGACTGCAAAGTATGGGTCAAATTTTCTGCTCACGACATAAAAAATTGAGGGTCCAATCAAAAGGCTGCATGTTGATGATGCAACACTACCTTTCCACATGCAACATGAGTGAATTTTGAGATAAAGATTTTTTGTTAGAATAAAAAATAGTTTGATAACTATTGATAAAAAAAAAATTGAATTTCTATTTATACCATTTGATACACATGATATGCCATCTGAGTCATGCTGGCAGACAAGTCCTATTAATTGTTATCTTTATTTTTCCAAAAAATTGAGAAATGTATACAATTTGCCATCTAGGGAAGCCAATGGGTCACAGTGTATTGACTTTTACCTCATTACAAAAAGATTTTTTCTCATATCTCATTCTAGCGTGTTTTTTTTTCTCTCGTTATTATGACTTGTTTTTCTTCATAAGATTTTTTAAGTCAATTCATTGTGACCCTTCTTGGCTTCTGTAGTCATCGGCTGCAATCAACTATCAGGACAACCAGTGTCATTATGCATAACGCTTCTACCCAAATTTTTATCAACATACAGATTTCCACTATTAGCATGTATTCACAAGCAAAGTGTGGTTCCTGATCAACTAGCCTCAATCATGATATATCAGTGTTTAGCATAGTTTTGTAGGGATTAAACTTCTTTTTAACAATTTTTCAGTCATTTCAGAACAATCAGTTCTCTTATCACACTGTTCTTTGGCAAGCATCTTCACAGTTAAGTTGACTCTTTGCCCCCTGGGTAATTTTGCATGTTTTTTTGTCATCTGCTGATTTTTATCAAAATCATCTTTTTCGATTTTTTTACAGAATATCATCGGAGTGTTAAACAGTTTGGATCAAGATCAGGCCCCACATTGTGTCGGGCCTGATCTTGGTCCAAACTATTTGCATAGGTTATCGGCAGACGACATACACTAGGGAGCAAAGGGTTAACCAGTACTTGGTATGCATTTGTGTTTTCGTCAGCAACTGACAGCTGCCCTTTCTGAATCAGAGATAGGAGAACATAATCTATGAAACTATGTGACCTGACCCGGGTTTGAACTCACAAACCCCCTTTTTTGGCAGTCCAAAGAAATCTGATTACAAACTGACTTGCTACTGGCTGGGCAATGTGAACCAGCTTTCAGCATGATAACGGTTTATATAATCAATCGTATGACACTTTCTATCCAAATATAGTCATGTAAGGACAAATATGATAAACAGTATGAAAGATTTTCCATCAAGGTGTTAATCTATTATTAGTTAATGGCCATGAACATTTAGTGGCGACCTCAGCTAAACAAAAATAATCTATAGGTGGTAAAACAATGGTGGATCCAGATGGGGTTCAAGGTTGACCCCTCCCCCATCTCCCCTCTCCCCCCCCCCCCCCCCCCCAACAAATATCAATGATCAAGGACTAAAATGCATCATAAATCAGAAATTCTAATCTGTGACCCCTTCATATGTACAATGAAATGCTGAGGAGCTCGGTGGCTCAGTGGATGAGTGCTTGACTCAAGATCAAGGGGTTGCAGGTTGGAGCATCATCAGAGGCACTGCATTGTGTCTTTGAGCAAAATACTTTATCCTCTGCTTAGTACTGGTTCAACCCAGGAAGACCCATCCCGCCATTATGACATTCCCAACAAATTGTTGAGTGAGGTATGTAAAGAATAAAAACAACAACAAAAAACAATGAAATGGCCTAAGCAGTAAGCTTATTGTATAAAACCAGATGGTAAAAAGGTTAAGAAAAATCTTCAAGTGATCAGAGAGTATAAGAATCTGTCATTGATGTGAGAGGCCAATAGAAAAATCTTTCCCTAGGATCACCATTTGGCATTATTCTGTAAGCCCCTTGATGCCAAACATGATATGAGCCGCGACAATGTGGTATGTGCGACCAGCAAAGCCTCAGATCAGCCTGCGCATACGCGCAGTCTGATCAGAGCCTTTGCTAGTCGCTTGAATATTCTATGACTATTAGGCTACTGATCAAACAGCATTAGGACTTTCTAAGCTTAACGAGAGGCTGCACAGGCTCGTCTGAGTCTGCACATGTCAAAATACCACATTGTTGGAAATCACATGTCATGGCTGATATATATTTTCTGTCTACTTCAACACACAAATGATAGATCATTTTTCATGCTTAACTTTAAATTCAGCAATTTTATTTTTAAAGTAGCTTCCGAAAGTTACTGAACACCCTGACATGCAAAAATACATGATGAAATCACTTTGGCATCCATTTACGACCATAATACTGTACCTGATTTCCAATACAATCACTGAACATTCCACACATTACATCCTGGGTAAGATAACATAGGTAAGGTCACCGTTTGGCATCACATGGCTTGCCGAGTTCTAACAAATGGTGAGCCAAAGGGACAGAGTTTTCTATCCAATCCTCAAACAAATAATGGATTCTTTTTCTCAATCACCATCAAATATCCCATTTTAGCTCACCTAAGCAGAGGTGAGCTATTATTATTAGTCTTTGTCCGGCAGCCAGCTTCAATCGAGCTTCCCTCCGTCCGTTGTGTGTCCGTCAGTTGTGCCAAAACTTTTTCTTTAAACGACATCTCCTCCTGAACCACTGGTCCAAATTTCAAATAACTTACCATGAATGTTCCCTATGATACTGTCTTTCAAAATTGCGAAAATTGTTCCACTCCACCAAACAGGACGGCCGCCAGAGCTCCAGATAAGAAATCTTCTAAACAACATCTCCTGAACCCCTGGCACAAATTCAAAATTATTTCACAGAATTGTTCCTCATAATACTCTCTACCAAAATTGCACAAATGGTTCTGTTCCGCTGAAAAAAATGGCTGCTAGAGCTCTAGATAAGAAATTTCTTTAAACGGCATCTCCTGAACCACTGGTCCAAATTCAAAATAATTTCACAGAATTGTTCCTCATGATACCTACCACATATTTACACAAATGGTTCTGCTCCACTGAACAAAAAAGGCTGCCAGAGCTCTAGAAAGAAATATCTTTAAGCGACATTTCCTCCTGAACCACTGGTCTAAATTCAAAATAATTTCACAGAATTATTCCTCATGATGCATTCTACCAAAATTGCACAAATGGTTCCGCTCTGCCAAACAAAGGGGCCACCAGAGCTCTAGATAAGAAATGACTTTTAACAACATCTCCTATTGAGCGCAGTGGCTCAGTGATAGAGTGCTTGACTCGAGACCAAGGGACCGCGGGTTCGAGTCTCACTGGCGTCACTGCGATGTGTCCTTGAGCAAGACACATTAATCCTAGCTTAGTACTGGTTCAACCCAGGAAGACACGTCCCTAAATAGCTGAAAGATCATTGATGGGACGTAAAGAATCAAATCAAAAGGATATCTCCTCCTGATCCATTGGTCCAAATTTAAAATGATTTCACAGAATTTTTCCTCATGATGCACCCTACCAAAATTGCACAAATGGTTCCGTACTACCGAACAAATGGGCTGCCAGAGTTCTAGATAAGAAATGTCTTTAAACAGCATTTCCTCTTGAGCCACTGTTCCAAATTTAGTACTGTTTCACAGAAATGTTCCGCATAAGGCCCACTACCATAATTGCACGAATGGTTTGGAAGCACTGAACAAATAGGCTCCCAGAGCTATAGATAAGAAATATTTTTAAATTACCTCTCCTCCTGAACAACTGGTCCAAATTCAAAATAATTATAAAGAAATGTTCCTCATGATGCCTTCTACCAAAATTGATCTGAGTGTTTAGCTCAGTTGAACAAAATGGCCACCCGAGCTAAGAATAGAAATATCTTTGCTGATATCTCTTTCGCCACAGGCCAATACACCATCTTATGTGCTTGGACTCAGGTGAGCTATCCAGAGCTATCCAGGGCCCTATGGCCCTCTTGTTATTAAAAAAAATCCCAAAACTTTTTGATAACAACATGATTACATCACTTAAGGATAGAATGGTCAGTCATGGAAGAACATGCAGCTGTTCATATTTTATCCTTCCCACGAGTTGGCATGATGGGTAGTGGTATGCAAGAGAATTCGCTCAAATGGGTAAAAACAGTAGAGATCTTGATCTGGTGTTAACTGTTCTTGTATTATATTTACAGGGATGGATGTAGATATACGACTGGGCCTACAGGACCAATTAGTGGACCTTATAATGAGAGTTCTAGTGAACCATGATGAACTTCATTATTATCAGGTAGTAACAATTAACCCGTTAATGCGCCAATCGCAACAAAAAAGTCATCTGCTTTTCTAGTCTGCTGAAATGTTTAAGAAGCCTCTATGGCAAACAGTGTGGACCCAGATCAGACTGCTCCTATAGGAGCAGTCTGTTCTGGGTCCATGCTGTTTGCTTCTATACTGAATTTGTCAGTAATGTTAGGCAATCATTTGCAGCAGACAACTTCAGCAGACGGCATTTTCAGATGCATTTTTTGCTTGGCGCTTTAAGGGTTAAATGAATATGGGCCAGCACACAAGATTTTGGTGCTTATCATATATGCACAAAAGTCTCCATTCTGACGTTTCCAGTGGGGCTGGAGGTTTAGGTTTAGTTCTGAGCTTTCCGTTACTGCCATACTTAGTGAGAAACGAAGGCTCTGAAGTGACTCCGTCTATGCCAGGCTCGCCTGAGGCTTTTGTGCTGATTAATGCGATAATTACCAAAAACTCTTGTGCTGGCCTGAATATAAACAGCCAGGCCAACCATCAAGAAAACCAGAGAAAGTGATAGAATCCTATTCATGTATATTTTCTATATACATGTATTTCCTAAAAATAACAGATGAGCAAATCATTTTTGCTGAGATTCACCATAATTGGTAGAAATGCTGTCAGGTTTTAAAAGTTGCTGCCTTAAATTAACAGTCTATTCCTGTGATGCATTTTAGCACTGTTTCTCAATGAGTGCAATGTTGCAAAACCATTGAAGCTGCAACCATGAAAAATGTACCAAATGAAAGCAAATTGATTAAGGCCCCAAAAAAATATTGATTTGTTTCTCAGGCCATTTTTTTTAAAAACAGATGCAACAGGGCGGCTTTTTATTCAGCAGAAAACAGATGCGGGAACTTTTTTTTTCGAAATTCAAACGATTTTTTCGGATATTATTCAAGTCAGGCCATAAAACTTGATAGTGAAAGCCTCTGCACATTAAGTAGATTTGACTTCATCACCTATGCATAAAATTTACACTGTTGGGGCTCGATAACTAACAAAACACAGTAGAAAAGCATCGAGGAAATACCGGAAATGGAGTCAAGAATAAATAAACTAGCCAACATTACCGGCAATGGACCACAACGTCCAAGTGAAACCACATGGTCATTACCGATAATGATGTTAAGAAATTGGAAAGCAATAAAAAAAAGTAATGCGGGGCTTTTAAAACAGATGGGGCGGTGCCCGAGAAACAATTCAATATTTTTTTTGGCCTTAGGTAATAAACAAATTTATTGAAGTTTTCTCTTCTTTTCTAATACCAATAATTTAAACACAAGGACAAATTAAAATATCATTTTTTCAGTGACGATAACATTAGCGTCAATCAGATTCATAATATTTTTAATTTTTTATTCATTTTAAACATGTTCTACCTGAAAACCAATGGTGTAATTATTTGAATATTTTATTGTATATTGCTTTTTTTCTATTTGCCGGGCCACGTAGCGCAGTCGGTAACATGTCTGGCTACAGATGCGTGTCTGACTGCAGATCCAGGGGTCGCGAGTTCGATCCCGGTCCCATACTTTTGTGGAGATTGATCATGAAATGATTTCTACGGTCATTCTCCTCCCTTCCGCTGATTCATTCAAGAAGGGTTGTTGTCAGTTACAAGCGAAAGTATGTGCACGAATTACTGGTTAACCGCTTGTTCAAGCCTGCCCAGGAAAAAGTGTGGTTAGGTTAACTGACTGTCCCGCAATGACCATAGCTGTTGACTTGGGACGTAAAGCAACAAAACAAACAAAACTATTTGCTTTTCATCCATGTTAGTTATGTGAAATTGCACCCATGAACTTTGTGAGGGTAAGTTTTACAAAAACTCTTGAATATAGGGATCACACATGTTTTTTCAAGCATTAACATTTGCCGGGTCTCGAGGGAGTTGTTTGAACACGAGGCCAATAGGCCGAGTGTTCAAACATCTCCCGAGGGATCTGGCAAGTGTTAATGCAATGAAAGAAACATGTGTGATCGTTATTCTCTTTCATATTTTACCTTATTCCATCCCAATTCGCTCTGAAAACGCTGCTAAAACATAAAATTGTCCTTTTTCCTACACTGGATTTCTCTAAACAAAATGGCGTCGGCTGTAAACTTACGAACGTCATAAAGTCGTCACAACATCATAATCGTGCGCAACGTTTTCGGGAACAAAAGCAATGGCAAAATGATCAGTCTGGTCCGCAACGCTTTCCGTATATAAGGTCATACAAATAATGCAGAGCTCATTTTAAGTATTTTCAAGTTTAAACTCATGTTCAAACAGCACGTGAATCTCCTGATTTGAACATGGATTTTTGTTCATTTTACAATGGGTTTAAACAGCTATACGAATAGATATCTATGCAAGAATACACTGTTTTAAATGGCGACGTCACAAGGTGGCAAACAATCATGTCCTGCGACTGTATATACAGAGTGAAATTGAACTTGTACTTGAATTTGAATATACTCTGTGATTATGATCATGCAGCTATTGATTATCAAGTGATAAAGATGCTTGTATTTAAGTTTTAACTCTACCACTCTATCTTTAGGGTGATATATGTGTGACATTCCTACTATTGGTTGGGGAGGACCTAGCATTAGTTATAGATGTTCTATATTTGTTTGCAGGGCTACCATGATATATGTTTGACATTCCTACTAGTGGTTGGGGAGGACCTAGCATTTGTTAGATATGTTCTATATTTGTTTGCAGGGCTACGATGATATATGTGTGACATTCCTACTAGTGGTTGGGGAGGACCTAGCATTTGTGATATATATTCTATATTTATTTGCAGGGCTACAATGATATATGTGCGACATTCCTACTATTGGCTAGGGAAGACCTAGCATTTGTTAGATATGTTCTATATTTGTTTGCAGGGCTACCATGATATATGTGTGACATTCCTACTAGAGGTTGGGGAGGACCTAGCATTTGTGATATATGTTCTATATTTATTTGCAGGGCTACAATGATATATGTGTGACATTCCTACTAGTGGTTGGGGTGGACCTAGCATTTGTGATATATGTTCTTTATTTGTTTGCAGGGCTACCATGATATATGTGTGGCATTCCTACTAGTGGTTGGGGAGGACCTAGCATTTGTGATATATGTTCTATATTCGTTTGCAGGGCTACAATGATATATGTGTGACATTCCTACTAGTGGTTGGGGAGGACCTAGCATTTGTGATATATGTTCTATATTTGTTTGCAGGGCTACAATGATATATGTGTGACATTCCTACTAGAGGTTGGGGAGGACCTAGCATTTGTGATATATGTTCTATATTTGTTTGCAGGGCTACAATGATATATGTGCGACACTGCTACTAGTGGTTGGGGAGGACCTAGCATTTGTGATATATGTTCTATATTTATGTAAGGGGAAAGAAACAAAATAAACGAACACTGGGTTTGGTAATGACTGTAGGTTTAATGATCAACTGGCTTCGCTCACGGATACAATATGCTAGAAATTTATTACTAAAGTATCATATTTGCGGAGTGAAAGTTACATGATGGCGTCATTAAAAACGGAAGTGGATATTGCATTGCTAGGACGAGAAATCCGTTTCATGTATAGTCATTTGTTAATATTTAAATTAAAATCATGTTTATATGGGCGGGCAGTAGAAGATGTTGATTTAATTCTGTTGCCTTGGGCTGGACACAACTCCAAAGAGTTTCATCCAGCCGAGTGCATCAGAAGTAAAGTGCAATATCGTATATTAAAGGGGAACATGTAAGTTCAAATGATAAAATGTTAAATACAGTTCATTTCTCTTAAACAAGCCATAGACTGTACTGGTGGGAGATGGCCTGTTCTTAGCTTCATCCTGGCAGATGGTAGAGCCTGAACTGGAACTAGATGGGGATGGTGTAAGGTATAAGTCCTCTATGCAAACTTCCAAGAAGTTTATCGTCATTGTGCTTGCTTCATTTGTGAATCTGAATGTCAGATGAGCGCTGTTGTGGCCCTCAATACAGGAGTACAAACCCACAATTGAGTAAGGCCATATCATAAATATATCGTCAATGTATCTTTTTATAATTGAAATCATGAAGTCAAATTCCTCATTCTCAGCAGAAGATTTAATTAATTCCTGAATATTGCCAGTTTCTTCAGAGATGGTCTTGTCTCAGATTCCAAATAGTTAAGTTAGTGAATATCCAAAGTTTAATTGTGCTTCTCCAATTGAATTTGGAGTGTGGAGCTTATAACAGAGACTTGCGGAGCAATATTGATCCGCAATGCTTTTGGTTTCAGTTTCTTTTCAACGCATTTGCGTAGATAGATCATATAGTGATTGGCCTTGTGGGTTGAATGTGTAGTTTTTTTAGAACTTTTAATCTTGCTTTGATTAGAATCACTAATATTGCTGAAGTTGATTTCTCTGATTTTACGCTTTTTGGTAATCTGCATGTTCAAATGTGCAGCCTTGGGTACGAATGTCATGCTGTTAGAAGGCTGCTCTGAAGTGTCCTAAAAGATATCATTATCTCATTGTCATGTGAACTCATGTTTTGACAGATTGCAGTACCTTTACAAAAGGTGGGTGAACTTGCTGTGATGGATCCTAAGGGATACCGAAAGGAGGGGATTAGCCTTTATTTCCACTCACACACCACATCGATAGTAGGTGGGTTTCTCCGCCAGTGGCCATATCCCAAAGAGAGCGTATTTTAAGATAAAATATATCTAAGGGGATATATTTCTATATTTGTTTGCAGGGCTACCATGATATATGTGTGGCATTCCTACTAGTGGTTGGGGAGGACCTAGCATTTGTTATTTATGTTCTATATTTGTTTGCAGGGCTACCATGATATATGTGTGACATTCCTACTAGTGGTTAGGGAGGACCTAGCATTTGTGATATATGTTCTATATTTGCAGGGCTACCATGATATATGTGTGACATTCCTACTAGTGGTTAGGGAGGACCTAGCATTTATTATAATTGTTCTATATTTGTTTGCAGGGCTACCATGATATATGTGTGACATTCCTACTAGTGGTTGGGGAGGACCTAGCATTTGCTCTTGTTGACAGATTATCACTGAACCATCTAAGGTAAAAGCCATCCACCTTTTTTATTGATATCGAGGGAGCCCAGTTGTAGACTGCTTGACTCGAGACCAAGAGGCCGCGGGTTTGAGTCTAAACAGCGTCACTGCGTTGTGTCCTTGAGCAAGATACATTAATTCTAGCTTAGTACTGATATAACCCAGGAAGACCCGTCCCTACATAACTGAAAGTTTGTTGATGGGACGTAAAGAATCAAATCAAATAAAAAAAAAAAATGATGTTGTATTTTGCCAATCTCTGAAGTAAATAGTCCTGAGCTAGATCAATTGGGCATATGAGCATATGGCGTATTAGCGACTGTAGGCATTATCAGACAAGTGGACCATAGACCATTACTCACTGTCAATCACACTTAGCAGACCAGCCAACATTTTGGTGACCAAAATGTTGGCTGGTCTGCTAAGTGTGCAAAATGTTGGCTGGTCTGCTAAGTGTGCAAAATGTTGGCTGGTCTGCTAAGTGTGATTGACAGTGGAGACCAAAATGTTGGCTGGTCTGCTAAGTGTGATTGACACTGGAGACCAAAATGTTGGCTGGTCTGCTAAGTGTGATTGACAGTGAGTGCCAAAATGTTGGCTGGTCTGCTAAGTGTGATTGACAGTGGAGACCAAAATGTTGGCTGGTCTGCTAAGTGTGATTGACAGTGAGTGCCAAAATGTTGGCTGGTCTGCTAATTGTTATTGACAGTGAGTGCCAAAATGTTGGCTGATCCGCTAAGTGTGATTGACAGTGAGTGCCAAAATGTTGGCTGGTCTGCTAAGTGTGATTGACAGTGAGTGCCAAAATGTTGGCTGGTCTGCTAAGTGTGATTGACAGTGAGTGCCAAAATGTTGGCTGATCCGCTAAGTGTGATTGACAGTGAGTGCCAAAATGTTGGCTGGTCTGCTAAGTGTGATTGACTGTGAGTGCCAAAATGATGGCTGGTCTGCTAAGTGTGATGGACTGTGAGTGCCAAAATGTTGGCTGGTCTGCTAAGTGTGATTGACAGTGAGTGGCAAAATGTTGGCTGGTCTGCTAAGTGTGATTGACAGTGAGTGGTAAAATGTTGTCTGGTCTGCTAAGTGTGATTGACAGTGAGTGCCAAAATGTTGTCTGGTCTGCTAAGTGTGATTGACAGTGAGTGCCAAAATGTTGGCTGATCTGCTAAGTGTGATTGACAGTGAGTGCCAAAATGTTGTCTGGTCTGCTAAGTGTGATTGTGAATGAGTTAGATGGATAATATGACTTCTATGGGTTGCCAGTTTTGAAATTGATCCTGCATTTAATCAGAGTGTACTGTGTTTTGCAATAAAATAAAGATATTTTCAAAATATACATAAAATGTATTGATACCCAGTAGCGTTAAAATTGAAATTGACCTGCCCAAAACATAGAATTAGAAGATTCCACTAGTTATTAATTTGTGTCATTCTACATGTATCTGTAGTCAATCAAAATGAATGTGATAAACTTTGACTGACATGTTTTCCCTCTCTTTTTCAGAGATTTTATGGATTCTAATATGGACCGTACCAAACATATGCTAAACTACTTGTATCCCCTTGTTAGAAGGGCAAATCCAAAGCTTCATGATTTCATGGTTAGGTCAGTATTTTATACGGAATTTTTGTTGGTACTAAGTTCAGGGTTCATGCAGTCTTGAAATGTACTTGGAAAATGAAGGGCTCTCTTGAAAGTCCTTGAAAGAAAACAAAAAATGCCTTGTAAAATGCTTGAAAACTTTCCATAGATCTTGAATTTCACATTTTCACTCACATGAAATACTCAGTGAGCTATTGGGATCAGTCAATGTCTGTTGTGCATTGTGTGTCGTCAACAATTTCCTTTAAATGATAACTCCTCCTATACAACTGGTCCAATTTTGACCAAACTTCACAAGATTGTTCCTTAGGTGACCCTCTACAAAAATAGCTAAAAGAAATTTGATATGTCAAAAACATTGCAACCCAGGCAGCGTGGCTTACCGAGATTACAAAAACTTCAAAAATCTCCTCTGAAACAAGTGGTCAGAATTCAAATTAATTTTGTAGAAATGATCACTTGATAAAAAACATGGCCATCATGGGGCATGGCCAGTTTCCCTTATGAACCTATGTAAGAACCTTTAAACATCTCCTCGAAAACCACTTGTCAGAATTGAAAAGAATTTGGTAGAAATGGTCAATAAGATACCCTCTACAAAAACAGCGAAAAGAAAATTGATCCATCAAAAATATGTGGCGCCCAGGGGGCGTAACTTATTGTGATACCAAAGACTTTAAAAACCTTTATTGTAAATGGTGGTCAGAATTAAAATTTTTTGGTAGAAATGATCACTGGATGGCCTTCTACAAAAGTAGTGAAACAAATTTGATCCAATGAAAAACATGGCAACCAGGGTGCGTGACCAGTTTCCCTTATGTACCTATGTAAGAAACATTAACAGTTTCTCCTGAAACCAGTGGTCAGAATGGAAAACAATTTGATTTAAGTGGTCACTAGGTGACCTTTTACACAAATAACTATATAGAAATTTAATCCATCAAAACACATGGTCGCCAGGGAGCATGGCTTATTGCCATAACAAAGACTTCAATAATCTTCTTCTTAAGCTAGTAGTCAGAATTCAAAATAATTTAGTAGAAATTATGCCTGGATGGCTTTCTACAAAAATAGCTTGAAAGAATTTGATCCGTCAAAAACATGGCTGCCAGGGGGCATGACCAGTTTCCCTTATGTACCTATGTAAGAAAGTTTTAAGCATCTTCTCCTCTGAAACAAGTGGTAAGAATTGAAAACAATTTGGCAAGAATGGTCACTAGGTGACCGTCTACAAAAATAGCTAAAATGAATTTGATCTGTCAAACAACATAGCCGCTAGGAGGCTCGGCTTATCACAGATCTCACAATTTTCCATAAGTAATATGCTTTTCTTCAATGATTTTAAAACATTGCTAAAAGTCTAACAATTTCCATAAATCACAAGCCATTATGCATTTGATACGCTTCTCTTCAATAAATTTAAAACATTGCTAAAAGTCTACAACACTGGACTTTTAACAGTGACAGTGAAATATCATGTGAGCGATTCAGTGTCGTCTTTACCCTCTAGTTCCTGTATACGCATGCCATAAACTGTGGACTGAAATCTGTGAGATAAACCAAAATTTTAAGGGAGATTTGATAAAATTCTGTGAGATTTTCACAAAAATCACTTTGGAACTCCCCCAAAATAACCAAAAAGCTTTTATTTTAATGTAAGAAATTTGTGATAAACACAATAAAGAGTGATTTATGAATATTTCTTTATAAAATGTGTTTTTAGATGGTCTGAAAATTCTATGAGATTTGAAAATCGTGTGGGAATCTGCTTTCAGAATGGCCAAATTCTGTGAGATTTTATCTCACAGTGTGAGGTATGGCATGTATGTTCCTGTCTTCTGTCAGGTTTAAAGCTTTCTAGAGATCACTGAAAGATTTGTGAAACAAAATCATCTAGATTACAACATTTGTTGAAATGCAAAATCATAAAATAGGGACTAACATGAATTTATATATGAAGATTGAAGCATTTGAACATTTTTTTTAAATGATAGGCAGCGATGCACTGTCATGGGTGAAAGTTTTCAGGATTATTCCTGAATTCAGGATTTTGAGGCTGACTTTCCACAGAAAGTCAGCCTCAAAATTCTGAATTCAGGAGATAACAATAGCTTCTCTGATTTATTTTTAGTCTGTCTAAAGGCAATTGACCATTTAAACTAGAAATTGTGAATATTTAGTGGGCATACATGAAGTTTAAGATTGGAGTTTCTAAAGTTCAGGATTTTGGAAATTTTGAACTTTCACCCATGCACTGTGGTTCCCATTACCTCTGTCAGAGGTCCTTTGGTACGCTGTATCACTGTTCTATTTTCAGATCAGAAGTTGCAACTATATTCAGTTTAAGCTGGCTGATCACATGGTTCGGCCATGTGTTAAATGATCTGTGACATATAGTACGGTGCTATGATTTTCTTGGGGCCTGACTATCTCTGTTCTATTTTCAGATCAGAAGTAGGAACTATATTCAGTTTAAGCTGGCTGATCACATGGTTCGGCCATGTGTTAAATGATCTGCGACATATAGTACACTGCTATCTCTGTTCTCGTTTCAGATCAGAAGTTGGAACTATATTCAGTTTAAGCTGGCTGATCACATGGTTCGGCCATGTGTTAAATGATCTGCGACATATAGTACACTGCTATCTCTGTTCTCGTTTCAGATCAGAAGTTGGAACTATATTCAGTTTAAGCTGGCTGATCACATGGTTCGGCCATGTGTTAAATGATCTGCGACATATAGTACACTGCTATCTCTGTTCTCGTTTCAGATCAGAAGTTGGAACTATATTCAGTTTAAGCTGGCTGATCACATGGTTCGGCCATGTGTTAAATGATCTGCGACATATAGTACGGTGCTATGATTTCTTTATAGCATGCCATCCTTTAATGCCAATATATTTAGCGGCTGCTGTAAGTAGTTTTTCCTTTCACTTTTCTTTTGAATAAATATACAACATTGAATGGCAAAGCCAATAAAATGAATTTAGACTTGGCCTAGACATCAACTTAATCAGATCAGGCCACGAGGTTCTAAAACTTATCATGCTCAACTGAGCATGAAATTTCAACTCATTAAAATCAAAATTCTGAAAAATACCAACAAAATCTTGCATTAAAACACTCCATAATTGTATTTATCCTGCTAGTAAATGTTAAAATGCCAAGAATTGTTGGCATTTTAACATTTATGAGCAGATAAATTTCATCTCAGTTGAGTTGAGCGTCAAAAATGTTTTGTAATCTTGGGTCCAGATTCTTCAATTCCAAGCTCAATGATAATTAAGGAATGGTGATTTCCCTATGAGCACTGTGAAGACTGATCAGACTGGGTCATGTACAGCCTGATCTGAGTCTTTGCTGGGCACACAGGTCATTTGGCTAGTTTTGTAATGCACAAGCTCAGACACCTCATTTGCCAGGGTAAGTGTGCAATGTTACACAGACTAGCTAGAATCAACAAAGCAGGCTTTTTTGTGATGGAGCTCAACAAGTTGTATCAACTATCTTTTTTACATTGGTCCAGATATAAAATTGTATCATGAGTACAACATGAGCACACATGTAAGATGCTCTATGTATCAAAAATTCTTTTATTTTCATTGCAGATTGTGTTATACCGTGAAAAAGAAATTCTAGAAAGTGAGTGTGAAATGTGTGTCATACACGGACTTCTGTCTAAAATCCCGGATGATCTCCCCTTTGAAACATTGATTACAAGAGCATACAACTTGTATCAACAATATTCACCAGATGAACTTGCCCATGAGGCAATATTAAATTTCAAAAGACAACAAAGGTTAGTAGTTCAACTTAGTACTGAAATTTGTTACATCATTTTAACAGAGATTCGGCCAAATAAAAAAATACCTGTGTTTAGGGTAACCTGACCCTGCCAAAATTTACTGGTGAAACCTAGAATTTTTTCAAGCTTTCTGGAAAAATAGAATTTTATGCATTTTGCAAGGCAATTTTCTCATAAAATTCTGTTGTTTTTTTTTCCAAGAAAAAAAAATGATTAAAAAAATATGTGTGCCTACCCTACCTAAAATTTTCAGACCCTTTACCCGAAACACACTTATTTTTGTATTTGGCCTCAGTAGTTTTTGCAATAGAAAGCAGGATGACCAGGAAATACCACAATCACAGACAAACCCACAGCACCACGAGAAAGAGACACAGAACAATAACAGTCCAACACGAACAGGAACACGATCAAAACAAAGCACCCAGCTCCCTCTTTTTTCTCAGCTAGATAAAACTAGACTAGAGCAGAAGTCGATGGTACACCATCGCTAATACCCGCTTCTTTTACCTATTTTCTTTACCATGGGGTCAAGGTCATACAAAATGTAGCTCAGTACCTTCAACATAATATGACCTATGCACCTGTGAAGTTTGAAGTTGCTATGTCCAATGGTTAAGAAGAAGAAGCATTTACAAGAAAATACATTATATGACCTTGACCTTCTAAAGAGAAAAGCGGGTATAACAATGGGCACTGAGTACTGCAAGGACCAAAGCCTAAACCCTCAAAAACATCAGGAGCAACAATAAATCAACAACGACAGATCCACCGCCTTATAATATATGACATTTAAAAGCATAAAGTACCATGCACTCTCCTGACAGATTTAATTAGGAATTACAACATTGTTATGAAGAAAACACCCAATTTAGTAAGGCATTCCACATCACAAAATGATTTAGCTAAATAGTGTCATTTTTAGCTCGCCTGAGCCAAAGACTCCCAGGTGAGCTATTAGTATACTAGTGCCTCCGTCGTCCGTCCGTTCATCAACATTTTCAAACATCTTCTCGGAAATCACTGGGCCAATTCAACTCCAATATATATGGAGACTCCTTAGCGTGGGGGAATGAAAGTTTGCACAAATGTTCCTGGTCACATGACCATGATGGCCACCACACCCATATATGGTTAAAACCCTTTAAAAATCCTCTTCTCTGGAACCAAAAGGTCAATGGCCTTGGGACTCGGTATGTAGCATTAGGGATGTGGGCCCTACCAAGTTTGCACAATGATGATTCTAGTTTGACATTGACCTACTTTACAGCAAGGTCAAATTTGATTCCTTATGCATTTATATGAGAAAAATCTTGAAATATTCATATTTCCATGACTGTTGAAGCCAATATCATTTTACTTGCTAGATATGTTTAACCTAATAAGATATTGCCAAAGGTCAAGCTGACCTTTGACCTTTTATCTAATTTTTCCTTTTTGACTGCCACATGCATATCTAAAACACCTTATTTTCAGAAACCACTGGGCTGATTGAAGTCAAATTTCATATGGAGGCTTCTTTACTTGAGGGAAGGACATTTTTCACAAATGTTTATGGCCACATGACCAAGATGGCCGCCCTCCCCGTATTTAAGATCTTCTCTGGAACCCAATGGCCTTGGAACTGGTATGCAGCATTGGGGTTGTAGGCCCTACCAAGTTTGCACAAATAATGATTCTGGGTTGACCTTGGCCTTCTTAACCACAAGGTCAAATTTGAATCCTAATGCATTATATGGGAAAAAATTCAAAATTTCATTTTTCTGTAACTAACAATCATAATACTTGCAAGAAATGTCTAACCTAATGAGACAGTGATCTTATATAAGTACCAAAGGTCAAGCTGACCTTTGACCTTTCACTCAAGGCCGCTCAATACATATCTAAACATCTTTTTTTTTCTCATAAACTACTGGACAGATTGAACTCAAATTTCATATGGAGTATTCATTAGATAAAACAATATACAAATGACATTTTGTTTCAGGTCCCCAAAATGGCCGCCATCCCCAAATTTGGGTAAAACCCTTAAATATTATTCTCTGGAACCAAAAGGTCTTGGTATGTATCATTGGGGATGTGGGCCATACAAACTATGCTAAAATAATAAGGCTAGGTTGACCTGATGACCTAGTTTAACATTATTAAAGAGATCTTATGACACCATATCATACTCGGGTGAGCATTAAAGGACCTTCAGGTTCTTTATTTTATGAATGAAAGCATATGATCTTAAGTTAGACTTCTCTAGTACATATCAAGAAACAAGTTGTTTTGTATTTTTCAGTATTACCAAAGCTAGAGTACAGAATTATTCTCGTAGGAACAAAAAAGCTGTTCAAAGAAGGAGCTGGACATCGTATGTGCTGCCTGATGGCAAAAATGCATACTTTAAAGTGACATTCTGGACGTTAACGGCTGTGTGTAGTGCTGCCGCAATAGCATATGTTAAATCACAGAGTTGGACGTTAGGATGGTGGTGATTGAAATCCTTTCTCCTTTGTTAAATTTAAAGCATCTCCTATAAATAGTAAAAACTAATTAATTTGAACACAGATACTTCAGTATACCCACAAATTAGAATTATATTGTGGATATGTTGGATTCAGAGAATATGAACTATTTTGATAATTTCCAAAACACATATTTTGAGCAGTTTAAAGGAACAAATCACTGAACTGTTACTTTTAACCACTCAAAAGATGTTTAGATAGCAAAAACGGAAAATAATATTTGTGGGTTAAATATTATTCAATGACTTGCATTAATTTGGTTTACGGTAAATGTTCTAAAATTTTGAACACTGGTTTCCTGCCAAAAAACAGTCGAGACAAACAGAGCAGACCCAGATCCGACTGCTTCTGAAGAAGCAGTCTGATCAGGGCATTCTCTGTTGCTATTCTGGCAAGCATTTTATGAATTCCAGTCCTTATAACAATTATTTAATTTGTGAAAAGAAAGTGAAAGGGTTCAAAATTTAGAACATTTTACATACAAATAATTTGAGCTACAAAATGTGGTGTCAAGGACTTCGAACTGACAAGCTTCGACTGTAGTGCAGTCCAATCCCAGCAAGCACATAACCTTAAAACCACATGTATCAATGTTGATGCGACATAGTCATACGACGTTTCAATGTCATGTTTCTGCTGGGATTATATCAGTTTTGGGTGTATGCTAAAAAGATAAATTGTGACAATAGACATTTTTATAACAAATCAGTTATAGTAAAAAGTTCATGCCAATTGGTCATTTTCCTGCAATTTCTTTAAAAATGAGAGTAAAATCCAATTGTGTTATATTCAAACTATAGGAATTTGAGATTATGTTTTATTTATTATATATTTGCTGTAAACTTCTATACTTTGGGAGGAAAATGTAAGATTCTTTACTTTGGGAAGAAATTTTTTTTTGAGCCAGTGAGATTTTGTTACCATGGTTACATATCACATATGCTCAGAAGAGCCTAAATCAGCTGTCTAACGAGAGCCTTCACTGCTGAAATGCACAAGGAAGGGATGTAAATGAAGGCTGAGGCCAAAATTTAGGGCTCTCGCTCCACTATAGCTGCGCATGCTCGTTTAAGAGTGAATTTACACATAAGCCATAAAACCCAAATCTCATGAACAGACTTATTTGTCTGTTAACCTTTATCACACTAATATTTTTGTGCTTTTTACGTCTACTGCATATACCCAAGTGCACTTCAGACTAGATTTTATGATGGGAGCAAACACTATGAACCCTGATCAGACTGCTCCTTGGGAGCAGTCTGATTAGGGTTCATAGTGTTTGGGAGCAGTCTGGCCATACTGCTTGCAATATAGGCAACCTAAGAAAATAAGCAGATGAGAGAGCAGATGACAAAAGTTGTGACTGGCTGGATAAGGGTAAAAATAATTAGCTGTCCTGCTAACCTACTTTCTGTATTCTGGATTGCCAAAAACTCTATTGGTCACTTGTAAGTGGGAGTTGCCCTCTTCTGAGTGTGAATTGATCACTTGTGTGAAACGCCACTTCTGAGTGTGAATTGGTCACTTGTGAGTGTGAATTGGTCACTTGTGAGTGTGAATTGATCACTTGTGAGTGTGAATTGATCACTTGTAAGTGGAAATTGTCCTCTTCTGAGTGTGAATTGATCACTTGTGAGTGTGAATTGATCACTTATGAGTGTGAATTGGTCACTTGTGAGTGTGAATTGATCACTTGTGAGTGTGAATTGATCACTTGTAAGTGTGAATTGATCACTTGTGAGTATAAATTGATCACTTGTGAGAGTGAATTTATCACTTGTAAGTGTGAATTGATCACTTGTGAGTATAAATTGATCACTTGTGAGAGTGAATTTATCACTTGTAAGTGTGAATTGATCACTTGTAGATGTGAATTGGTCACTTGTGAGTGTGAATTGGTCAGAGTGAATTGCTTACTTATTAGTGCAATAGGGTCTAAATGTTTGAGTCTTTTTTTAAATAAAAAGGAACTGCAAATTTCCTGTATTTATCTCTGCAATCTTAGACAAAGGCCTATTTCTTGTTTGTCATATAAAAGAAATAGCACAAGTTTTGTTGTAAAAAAAATAACAAATTGATATTGTTTTTATTACTAGCCCAATACATGTGAACCAATGCAATGACTCCAAGCAGCCTAGCCTTCAGCCCAGTCTGATAAAAGTCTCTGTTGGGCACATTGAGAAAGCTTTCTGTTGGACATATTGAGAAAGCTTTCTGTTGGGTACATCGAGAAGGCTTTCTGTTGGACACATTGAGAAAGCTTTCTGTTGGGCACATTGTGAAGACTTTCTGTTGGGCACATTGAGAAAGCTTTCTGTTTGACACATTGAGAAGGCTTTCTGTTGGGCACATTGAGAAAGCTTTCTGTTGGGCACATTAAGAAAGCTTTCTGTTGGGCACATTGAGAAAGCCTTGGTCCTTTGCTTCCCATGAAGTGCACAGTAAAGACTCTGATCAGACTGGGCAGTTAGTTGGTTTGTCATGTACAGGCTCATAAAGTAAAACCTGTCTTAAACGGCCACTCAAAAAGACCAAAATTTGTTTTCAATACAGATTATCATTAAAGTAGGTCGAAAGCATTGCAGAATGCTCCATTGAGAGCATTCTGCAGTACTTGTAGAATGCTTTAATGGGAGCATTCTGCAATACTTTTGACCTTCATTAAGCTACCATTTGACAATAAGATCTTTGTTTTGTCTATTTCTGAGTGGGTGTTAAGACAGGTTTTACTGTATGTAGACATTACTCGATAGAAGTGATGAGTCTTTTATTCCAAGATGAAGTCAGGATATAGTTTGGGATTATCTTAGTGCATACAATCTGTAGGTTTTTGTTGAAACAATATATTAGTATATTGGCTTATCTGAAGTCCTGAAACATTAAGAAATAAGAATTTCAGTTTACGTGGGTGAATTTTTTCAGGATTATCACTGAATTATGCATAATATATATGCCTCATTGTTTCACTGATTTTCAAAGGACAATCAGCCCCCTTTACAGTCCTCCATATTCAGCTGATCTCCATCTACACTGTTTTTAAAAAGTGGTTGTAGAAGTTTGTTATAGTTATTCACTGTGCACTTATTAGGTTGAAATCTAGATTTCAAGATTTTTCTCTTGTGGTGAAATGTATGAGGGAAAATCAAAAAGTTCACGACCTAGCCTAGAAAAAACAACAATTTTGCTTAATTCATTTGACATACAGTAAAACCTGTGCAAAACGGCCACACTCAAAAGACAGAAAAATGTATATGCCAAAAAAAGCAATACAATGTATCAATTTGTTATAGATGAGGCATTAATTTTTGATTCTACTTATTATAAATGTAAACTCTGCAGGCAGGGTATAGGAGCTTTGATGCTCTGCAACCAGCATGTGGCAGTCAGACAGGACCAGAAGCTTATTAGACTTTATAGTGCTGTAAGCTGAATACTAAGTCAGAATAATTCCATTGATTCGTGTTAGTGCTATTAAAATTTTTATGGTGGTGGTACCTGGCCTTGTCAAGGAAGGTTACCCTGTCTGAAAAATGCCCTAGTTGATAATTGAGCCATGACATTAGATTTCCAACAATGTGGTATGTGCGACCAGCAAAGGCTCCGACCAGCCTGCGCATATGTGCAGACTGATCAGAGCCTTTGCTAGTCGCTTGAGTATTCTATGATTGTTAAGCTACTGACTGAACACCATTTGGAGTTTCTAAGCTTCAAAGGAGGCTGCACAGGCTGGTCTGAGTCTACACTTGTCAAAATGCCACATTGTTGGAAATCACATGCCACGGCTCAATTCATATTGTTTGATGTTATTTAGTGATATGTATATCTGTGATTTATGTGTGACTGTGTTTGCTTAATGTCCCACGAACAGCTAAGGTCATACTGAGAGAGTATCATTCCCAGAATTGAGAAAGTGGAGATCAAACCTGCGACTCCTGGTTTACAAAGCCAGTGATTAATCCACTACACCATGGTGACTCCTCTGTGATTTTTTTGTACTGATCTAATGTTATGACAAAAAAGTGTGAATGTGCATCAAAGTGCTCTTTAGAGCAGTTTGATGTACATCTACACTAAGTCTTTAAATTGGGCTGTCTGAGTAGCCATATTTTTGTGATTCAATGAATCATTGTTGAATTATTATTTCAGAGTTCAACTACAATATTTCTGTGCAATACATGTAGTTATTATTCAATCAGTGTGGCTGTGTCCGATGTTGAACCTCAAAGCCATACTTTTAAAGCTATTGCTCAGACTGGCCAAAACTCCTTAGTTTTTGCCAGTCTAGTGCAGTAGGATAAACGGAGACACTATAGATTATGCTTTTTTTTCAATGGAAAATAGCAAGTTATCTTATTTCTCCATAAAAACAAACATTGTGGGCCTATACTGGAAGCACCACATTGTAATACTTCAAACAAAAATTGAGCCCTGACATGTGATTTCCAACAATGTGGCTTTTTGACAAGTGCAGACTCAAGACAAGCTTGTGCAGCCTCCTTTTAAGCTTAGACACTCCAAATGGTGTTAAGTCAGTAGCTTAACACTCATAAAATATTCAAACGACAAGCAAAGACTCTGATCAGACTACGCATATGTGCAGGCTGATTTGAGGCTTTGCTGGTTGCACATTCTACATTGTTGGAAATCTCATGTCATGGCAATGTTTTAACCCATATAAGCCTTTTTGTAGGATGTAAGCAAACAGTGCAGAACCGGATCAGACATTCTGCGGTGTCTGATCTGGATCTCCACTGTTTCCTAACAGAATAATTTATTAAAATTTGAATAAAATGAAAAATACCACCCAACAACCCTTAAGGTGAAAATGGACTTATTAATTGAAAAGGATTGAAAAGTCCATTCGGCTTAACTCAAAAGTTTGATAGCTTGAAGTACTTGCTTAAGTCAAACTAAATTTAGAATACATTAGATTCAGACCACAGGACCTATTTCTGAAATGTTCTCCATATTATCAAATTGTGTTGTAAATGCTTAAAAAAATCATTGAGACAATTATTTTATGGGGAAATAACTTTCAAAAGCTCCTTCTTGCATGAAATTTTTCCTGTATAAACAAAAATGCTTTTTTATCAAGGGGACAGATACCTTTGGCCACATTGTTGTATGAACAATTTATACAACTCACATAGATTACTTTACGCCACAGCATACAGCTTTTGAGCAATCGGCTGCATGCTTATCAGTCTTTTTAGAGTTACTTCCTGGTTTTATACTGTTTGCAATGTGACACTCTGGGTTAACCTTAGAGAAAACCATTGCATGAAAATGAACTACAATTATCTAACTACAATATATAGAAGTATTTTGACCCAAATATATGTATTTCTGGTATTATTTACAGTTTTTCATTTTAACCTTGAAATGTTCGTAAGCAAAAATTGCAAATATATATTTTTCTACCAGAAAGTTGTACATTTTGGGTGAAAATACTGTAGTTGGATAATTGTAGTTCATGTTCATGCAACTTTTTTTTTCTAAAGTTCACCCAGCGTGTCACATTATTGCAAATGATATCAAACCAGGAACGAACTCTTAAAAAGACTGATAAGCATGCTGCAGATTGCTCAAAAGCTGTTTGTTGGGGCGTAAAGTGATCTAAGTCAGATGTATAAATTGTTCATTAACAATGTGGCCAAAGGTATCCATCTCCTTGATAAAAAAGCATTTTTTTTATACAGGAAAAAAATTCATGCAAGTAAGAGTTTTTGAAAGATAAATCCCTTTAAGTGCTTGTAAACATATTTTGATACGAAGATTTTGGTGCTTATCCCATAGGCGACCAGGGAAGACTCAGATGTGCCTGCACACATGTGCAGTGTTCCCAGGGCATTCACTGCTTGCACACACAAAGTAAGGATGTTGATGAAGGCTGGGATCAAAATTTAGGAATCTTGCCCCACTAGATGGCTGTTCTGTATTGTTTGATTTGATTCTTTACATCCCATCAACAATCTTTCAGTTAAACAGGGATGGGTCTTACTTGGTTTAACCAGTACTAAGCTAGGATAAATGTGTCTTGCTCAAGGACCACAACGCAGTGACGCCGGTGAGGACTAGATATCTGTGCATGTATTATGAGTGAATTAAAGCTTACGATGATAAGTACCAAAATTACATGGGCCACGATGCGACAAAACCAGTCTTCGGGGTGTCCGAAAAAGTGAGTCTCAAACCAGTCTTTTTAACTACAGAGACTGGCTAGAAAATTGAAATTTCGCTTGTAGCAAGATTACCCAGGATATTTTCCAAAAAGCCAATAACAAAGGCGCTGATCAGACTGTGCTGATGCGCAGGCTGGTCTGTGTCTTTGTTGTTGGCATACCCATATATTACATTTACAGGTCAACTCTTTTTACTCAAACAGCTGATAGCTCAATTTCAATGCTGGTCCTGTTGACTTTGAGGTAATAAGAGTCAACTGTACTTAGAAACCCTAAAAAGTTACAGTGTTCATAAAATAGCATCTGATGTTGTTTTTTTATTTGGATGAGGTGGCATATTATACATGTAAGTATTATTAAAAATGCATAATTTATTAGTTTTCTGTGTTATACTATATTTGACTTGGTTAACACTCAACGTCTATTGACCAGTTTTCATTCTTATGGATTATCCTATACATACTGATACATTAAGGACAGAATTGTCCATTTTGTATTTTATGGGGTTGATGGTCAACATTTCTATAAAATTATGTATTTCTGTTCTTTAAGATTGTTTTTATCTTAGCAAACAGTGCAGACCCTGATGAAACGCTGCTTTATGCAGCATTTCAACTGGGTCTTCACTTTGCTAAAGTACATGTTTAATGGTATCCAGAATGAAAAGGGTAAACAGAGCTAACATATATGCTCTAATCAGAGCAAACCACATACATTTGCAAAGAAATTGTATAATTTTTCTTTGAACCGTTTTGCATTCAGACAAGAGCTTTGTACATTCAGAATGCAATTGGGTTTGGTGAACATGGTGCATGAGTTTGTGGAATTTTCAAACCCTAATTTGGCCCAGAGAAATCCAATTGTTGTTTTCCCATTACATATCAAAAGTCTCTTTGATGTTGACCTCTAGTGAATTTGTTGCACCGTTACATTTGTGTGTATGTTTGCCTCCATCTCTAGTGTCACTTTTTTATAGCTGTGCCTTCAGACACTTGTAATAAGTAGTAAGTAGTGTAGTGCCAAATATAAGGAACCTTGATTAACTACTTACTTGAACTACAGTTGGAAAATATTAGATACATTTTTATTGCACCTGCTTATAGCAGGGTGCAATATAGGAGTTCGAATTTCTGTCTGTCCGTCCGCCCGTCAACTTCTGTCACAATTAATTTTTCAGTACCTATGATAGCTAGGATTATGAAACCTTGCATTGTAATTGTCCTTGACATGCTCTACAAGCATGCACCTTGACCTACATTTCTTGCTCCATTGACTTTGTCAGAATTTTATGTCGCGACATGGAGTAAAATACTAAAGTGTATTTCTCTGTACTTATGGAAACTAGGATGATGAAACCTTGCAAAGTAATTGTCCTTGACTTATTCTGCAAGCACGAACGCACCTTGACCTACATTTAACGCTCCATTGACTTTGTCTGAATTTCACATTGCAATGTGGAGTAAAATACTAAAGTGTGTTTCTCTGTACTTATGATAGCTAGGATTATACCTTGCATAGTAATTGTTCTTGACATACTCTACAAGCACACTCCTTGACCGGGTACCCTTGACCTATATTTCACACTCCATTGACTGTGTCAGAATTTTATGCCGTAATGTCGAGTAAAATACTTAAGTGTGTTTCTCTACTCATGGTAGCTAGGATGATGAAACCTTGCATAGTAATTGTCCTTGACTTAGTCAGCAAGCACACACCTTGACCCAGTACCCTTGACCTACATGTCACACTCTATTCACTTTGTCAGAATTTTATGTCGAGTAAAATACTAAAGTGTGTTTCCCTGTACTTATGGTAGCTAGGATTATGATACCTTGCATAGTAATTGTCCTTGACTTACTCAGCAAGCATGCACCTTGACCTGGTACCCTTGACCTACATGTCACGCTCCATTGACTTTGTCAGAATATTAGTAGAGTAAAATACTAAAGTGTGTTTTTCTGTACTTATGTTAACTTAGATTATGATACTTTGTATAGTAATTGACATTGACATACTCTACAAGCAAGCACATTACCTGGTAATCAATAGAGAATAGTGGGTCAGAAACCAAATACCAGCAATAAGTACCTAAATCTCCATTGCTGGCTCAGTATAGCCATGAAATACAGTCAAAAGTTAAATGTCATCAATAAGATCACTTCATTGGATGACATGTGGTTTTATGCAATATGCAATTCTTCATTTGAGCTTTTTTTCCCAGAACACAAGTGAGAAGTGCATTTTATATAAAGATAAATGTATTTGTATTTGAAATTTCATTTGATGAGGTATATTGTTAGTTTCGTGCACCATTGAAACTCGGTGCTTTTCATTTGCACACTTCAGTATATCTTTTTCGCAATTTGACTTGACTTGATCCTGAGTTTATTTTTCTACTGCTGCGGGTGTCCCACGTACTGGGGTAGGCAGCAGGTGGCTAGAGTGTCTAACACCAAATCCCCACGCCTCTCTGTTCAGTGGATCGATGCTGCCAAGGCTGCACATTTTCATGTCAGTCTTAACAGTCTTAATTTGATTCCTTCATTCAGGCATGATTCTGCATATCATTTGCGCACCTTTGACACACCTTATTTAAATTCAATTATGAGTAATTAAGGTAGTTGAAAGTCGTTACAGGTAGTTATACATTTATAAAGGTGCATTGAGCATTCTTAAGCCTTCCGTTAGCCGAACTTTCTTCAGCACATGGTTGCAGCTCTGAACAAATGACTTCGCTGGGTCTGGCCTTTATACTTTCCGTGGCTATCTTTTTCAGATTAATACGATTTTTGCTGGCGTTCAACCTTTCTTTTGTCAGATTTATGGCTTTGCTAGCATTTACTTCATTGATTTTGGTGCATTCAGAATCTGTTTTTAAAGGTTATTTACAGGATTTAACTGCACATCTCCAATTTAAAATCCATGTTCAAATATGAAAGTGACTACGAAACAGGTGATAGCTCAACAATGCATTGCTTGTGAGTACATTTCAAAGAAAAGACAAAATTACCCAATACGCATCTCACCTGTATGGTTACCTGTATGGTTGGTTACCTGTACAAGTCAGCGTTTCACGGCCACTAATCACTAAATGCCCCTGATTGGGGGTGTGAATATAGTATGCAAATGAAATTGCAAAATGTGCGCAAAAGATATCATGGCTTATTGCAAAAAGTGTGCAAATGCAATGCGCCCTTGAAACTTTTATGGCTGTAAACATTTTAATACAACTATTTTCTAAGGGAGTGCAGTGGCTCAGTGGTAAAGTGCTTGACTCGAGATTGAGGGGTTGCAGGTTCAAGCCTCATGGGCAGCACTGCATTAATCTCTGCTTAGTGCTGGTTCAACTGAGGATGACCTGTCCCGACATAACTGAAAAATTGTTGACTGGGACATAAACAATCAAGTCAAACAAACAAATAAAACAGCTATTTTCTAAATTTATTCACCAGGACAAGGGTCAATGCAGGTTTAAATGTAAATGTTTCACACTGAAAAATTGAAAGCCATATTTGGAAAGATAACAAGGAATATAAATACAATGATAAGGTTTTTGAATCTTTATTACTATAAATACAATTTAAAAACAAAACATAATAACAAAACATGAAAAAATCACAGCTTTTATTTTAATCTGAAAGACTTTAAAATGGCTTATATTAAGGATACAAACCCACTACTGTCATATTCAATATCTACAGATTGCACTTAGATTTTTCAATGATCATAGAAATTACAAGAATAATAATATAGTTTTAACTACCAAGGAAAAAAAGTGTAATGAGAAATGAAAATACAGCAAAAGTTTAGAGACAAGCAGATTATCAAAATACAATAGAGCTTTCAAAAACCTTGTTGAAAAGCAGATAAATTAACCCATTGTATTTCAATGGATTACACCGTACATATTGATACAATAAGAATGGGACAGACCATTTTATGTTTAAAGGGGTCACAGATAGATGTTTCTAAATTAGCTGTATTTCTGTCACTGAAGGATGTAGTAATGTTAGCAAACAGTGATGCATTTCATCATCTGGGTCTTCACTGTTTGTAAAAGTACCTGTTATGGGGTTTCTCGTATACAAAGGGTTAAAGACAAATGGGAAACATTAAAAAAGACAGGAAGATATCAATTATTTTGTGAGTCAAACAGGAAACCTTCAAATAGACAGGAAGATATCAATAACTTTGTGAGTTTTGTTGTGTTTATTCTTTGCATCCCAGTCAACAATTTTTCAGTCATGTTGGGACGGGTTTTCCTGGGTTTAACCAGTACTAAGCTTAGAATAAAGTGTCCGGTGAGGCTCAAACCTGCAACCCCTCAATCTCGGGTCAAGTACTCTACCACTGAGCCACCGTGCTCCTCATACCTTTGTGAGCTTAAATGTTTTAACATTATAATCTGTAAGTTTCAGTCATTTATGGTTGGTTCCAAACCAGTGATTCACTGCAGTCAATGAAAATGATATCTATTCCTGTTATAAAGTATTTCTTTTGTTCATTCAGTCATCTAGTATAGTAGGTTCCAAACTTGTATTCACTACAGTCAATGTTAACATAAGATCTTTTCCTGTTATAATGTACTCCTGTTCATGCAGTAATTTATAGTTGGTTTCAAACCACTTATTCAATGATAACATGAGATCTATTCCGGTTATAGAGTATTCCTTCTGTTTATGCAGTCATTTATAGTTGGTTCCAAACTACTTATTCACTACAGCCAATGATAACATGAGATCTATTCCTGTTATAAAGTACTCCCGTTCATGCAGTCATTTATAGTTGGTTCCAAGCCACTTATTCACTACAGCCAATGATAACATGAGATCTATTCCTGTTATAAAGTACTCCTGTGCATTCTGTTATTTATAGTTGGTTCCAAACCAGTTATTCACTAAAGTCAATGATAACATATGATCTATTCCTGTTATAAAGTACTCCTGTACATGCAGTCTTTTATAGCTCGTTCCAAACCAGCTATTCATTGCAATCAATGATAACATTAGATCTATTCCTGTTATAAAGTACTCATGTTCATGCAGTCCTTTATAGTTGGTTCCAAACCACTTATTCACTACAGCCAATGATAACATTAGATCTTTTCCTGTTATAAAGTACTCATGTTCATGCAGTCCTTTATAGTTGGTTCCAAACCACTTATTCACTACAGCCAATGATAACATTAGATCTATTCCTGTTATAAAGTACTCATGTCGATGCAGTCCTTTATAGTTGGTTCCAAACCACTTATTCACTACAGCCAATGATAACATTAGATCCATTCCTGTTATAAAGTACTCATGTTCAGGCAGTCATTTATAGTTGGTTCCAAACCACTTATTCACTACAGCCAATGATAACATTAGATCTATTCCTGTTATAAAGTACTCATGTTCAGGCAGTCATTTATAGTTGGTTCCAAACCAGTTATTCACTGCAGTCAATGATGACATGAGATTTATTCCTGTTATAAGGTATGCCTTCTGTTTATGCTGTCATTTATAGCTTTTCCAAACCAGTTGTTCACTGCAGTCAATGATAACATGAGATCTATTCCTGTTATAAGGTATGCCTTCTGTTTATGCTGTCATTTATAGCTGGTTCCAAACCAGTTATTCACTGCAGTCAATGATAACATGAGATCTATTCCTGTTACAAAGTACTCTTTATCATCAGTCTGAAAGATTTAAGAAAACAAAATTACAAACAAAAATGATATTGTGAGGAGGTACTATCAAACCAAAATTCACACCAAGACATTGTCATATGACTTGAAATTAATATTTAAGGTTACATATGTTAAACTATATTACTATTTAGCCCACAGATATTTTTTTGGGGGTTTATTCTTTACATCCCAGTCAACAGCTATGGTCATATTGGGACGGTCAGATCACCTAACCACACTTTTTCGCTGGGCAAGCTTGACAAAGCAGTTTACCAGTACTTTGTGCACAAACTTTCGCTTGTAACTGACAACAACCCTTCTTGAAAAAGCGGAAGGGAGGAGAATGGCTTTGGAAATTATTTCATGATCAATCTCCACGAAAGTATGGGACTGGGCCGGGATCAAACTCGCAAACCCTAGACCTGCAGCCAGACATGTATCTGCAGTCAGACACTTTACAGACTGCGCTATGCGGCCTGGTTTTCTCACAGATTATCAGACAGGCCTCCTGAAGCAGCAGTCTTATTAGGATTTACACTGCTTGCAATGTCATTATTACATTTACTTGAATACACATATTCATCAATTGTCAAATAACTTGCTCAACTACTGGATAAACTAGAATTATATCCTTAATGATAAGTGACGTCCCTCCATCCCCCCTCCCCCCCCCCCCTTCCATCCCACCTCTTTTATTTAGTGGCATGCATTGAACAATGAGAAATTTAGTTTAAGACAATATGTCACTAACAGGGAATGGCATGCAGAAAACAAGAACCATAAACTACTTTTGGTGTTCGTTCATGAAATAAAATTTGGGATTTAACGATGCTTTCTCAGTTTTTCAATCATTTTATAATATTCAGTTATCTTATCACTCTGAATAGAATTCAGTTAACACTCAAACAACTTTTGTGTTTTACCAACGGTAGAATCTAGGGCAAAGGTTTACCCAGTATTGAGTATAATATATTTAATTAGTAAAATATATAAATGTAAGTTAAATCAATGTTACACGTCTTTTCTGCATGTTATATAAGGTGCATTACATTTTTTGTAAAGTTTCATGAAAACATCTCAAAAGGTCTTCTAGTTACAGAGCAGGTACAAATAAATTACAGAATAGTCTATTTCAAAATTCAAAAGGGCCATAAGTCCAAAACAAAAGTTGGTAAACATGAGTTACAGGTCTTACATTCTGCACATTCTCTTATGGTGCTTTACATTTCTGTAAAGGTTCATGAAAATATCTTGAATGGTCTAAGCTACAGGGCAGACACAATCACTATTTTCAAACTACCATAACTCCCAAAGTAGGTATTAAAACCAAAATAACTGTTCTAATTTCCTGCATATTGTCTCAGGGTGGTTAACAGTAGTGTAAAGTTTCATGAAAACATGAAAATATCTCCGGGGAGGACAGAGAGGACACAATTTTGTGATGGACAGTCAGAAGGACAAATTATGTGTTTCCTGGCCCCAAATAGGGTGACATAAAAACTGTAAGAACTGGTCTGAATTTAAGTGTAGATACAGTGTGCCAAAAACTGCAATAGCTGATCAAGAACTGTATTTTCTTTGCTTAAAGGTTCAATTTGACTACAAAATGAAAATCAGGCAGAATTTATGTTACCAATGAGAGCTTTGGCTGTAAACATCCTAATATATTTACATTTTCAAAGCAAGCCTTTAATGAATCTTTAGATTTTGCAACCATTCATAACCTCATGAAAAACATAAATATGGTTGTAACCTGCCAAGCTCACATGCCTGTGCAATATGCTTTGAACATCAAATTCATGCCAGAAGTGACACTGTAGTTGTGATTAACAACAAGTCCCACCTGATTCGCATGTGCTAAACAAGCCTCTTGTTAATGCTTCACTGGCTGTACATGTCAGACCAAAAATTGAATTTATTTATTAAACATTCTCTAATATGTGTACCTGGAGTACTTTAAAGGTTTCCAGTCAATCAAGTGGTGTAATTTCATTAGTAATAGGGATTCAATGTGTGAATGAAAACAGAGTAGATCTACACTGCTTTCTAAAGAAAGTAGAAAATTTTGAAAAGTTATATACACAGTGTTTTAAGATGGAATGTACAGCATCTTCCAAATGACATTGTCCAATGGCCATAATGATGTCACAGTTAAGTGATTTCATTGATGAATTAATTCACATAATTCATCTGGAGACTTGAGTTGAGAACTTAGAGGATAACTATATTCAAAATTATCATTTGGGGAGGTATACCATCGGATTTACAGTCGGATATTTAGTTTTACAGAGACGCATCAGCAGAGCAGTAAAGCGTGATTTCCATCGGTATATCTGATGAAAAACGATCCAAAATGAAGATTTTAAATATTGTTATCCCAATTCTAATGCACTAGTTTAATTTATTTTTTTTGGCCAGTGGTTGTCAGCTGTGTAAAACCACTTGCCAGCCAATGAAAGGTGAGGTCACTTAATGACCTCTAGTATCGACAGTATATCGCAGGATATACTGTTGCAATTTATGACTTTATCCAATCAGACGTTATGTTACATTTGCAAATGCATTAGAATTAATGCTTGTTCAACCAAGGAAGACAGGAAATCAGCCCGACATGGCTTTTGTTTGTTTTGTTGCTTTACGTCCCAAGTCAACAGCTATGGTCATTGCGGGACGGTCAGTTCACCTAACCACACTTTTTCCTGGGCAGACTTGAACAAGCGGTTAACCAGTAATTCGTGCACATACTTTCGCTTGTAACTGACAACAACCCTCCTTGAATGAATCAGCGGAAGGGAAGAGAATGACCATAGAAATTATTTCATGATCAATCTCCACGAAAGTATGGGACCGGACCGGGATCGAACTCGCGACCCCTGGATCTGCAGTCAGACACGCATCTGTAGCCAGACACGTTATCGACTGCGCTACGCGGCCCGGCCGACATGGCTTGAAAAATGATGACTGGGATGTAAAGCATCAACACAAATCTAACATGGTTCATTGCTCACAATGTAAAACTTACCAGACTGAGATACATCACTAATTTCCCCCTTTCATCTGTGTAAGATAGCTGAGATACTTCTTGATTGGTGTAATCAAAGTTGAAGTCTGTAAGAGATAACAGTGGGTTTTACACCAATACTGAATATATGTATTAACCATTATCCAGTCAATATAGGTTTGCCCTGAAATACTGCCTTTAGGTCTGCTGCATATATTCAAGAGCACTTCAGACTAGATTTATCATGAAAGCAAACACTATGAACCCTGAGCAGACTGCACCCTTGGGAGCAGTCTGATCTGGGGTTCATATTGTTTGCAATGTAGACTACCTAAGAACATAGACAGATGAGAAGGCAGACGCTCAAAGTCATAAATTGTGGGAAAAGTGTTAAGTACCTTTTTGGAAACGATGTTTTCTCAAAACATCTGTTTCCAATGGTATCATATACACAAAATACACACAAAATCCCCATACCATCGAACCCCTGTTCAACATTGCTACCCAGTCCGCTACCTAGACCGTTACAGCCTGTGTAAGCCGCTGGGAACCAAATGACCTTAATGCAAACAACCCTTGTCCTGCTGCTAGACAAAACCAATATTGGTATTTTATTAGTTTGTTGCAGTTTTCAGCTCTGAAATGTAAACCCAATGGTCAGATAAACGTTGTTGTGCTTGAAAACTTGATTATTGAAAGCTTACATATGATTAAAACAGAATTATAAGTTTATTTGTACATCAAACGGAGAGGGACTCAACGGGGTACCTTAAAAATCAGTGTTTCGTTTGTTAAAATTACGCTTTAATCAGTTTAATTTAAGAGAAATCAGTGATAAAATTTTTTATTTTGTAATGCTGAATGTGCTTACTGGTAAAAATGAGTTTTATGAAGACGCTAATTGGTAAAAATTTGGGACAAATTCGCAAATCAGTAAACCCCATTGGATGCCTCAAACGAGGGTCAGAAAAACAATGCCTTAGCATGAGAAAACCTGCTCTTGTACGACGAAGAACCGTTTGCAATATCTATGATGCAGCCAGATATTGCAGTTAAAAGCACAATATCTTGCAATCGTTTTTTATCATTATACTTTTCTTTGCTTTTAAACATTACGAGACGGACAATAAACGCAGCCCTGTCCTTTTGTCATAAACGTGAAGAAGACACGTTTTCTTGTGGATTGCTAATGTTTTCCCACCCTTTATGAACCTGGCCGCCACTAAAATAGTTCTAAAAATATAGTGCGCTAGGTATAAGTTTTTATGGGCAGAATGATAGCAGTGGCGTTTGAAATTAAGTCAATTGCATGAAAAGACACTGTCGATAGACAGAACGATTAATAATAATAAAATAAATACACCTTAACTTTCGTTTCGTTTCGCGCAACAATATCATCATCGAGTAGATTTACACAAGTATTAGCTTTTCAAAAAAGCTGGCGGTTGTTCAGCCATATTATTGTATGTGTTCTTGCACACTGCATGCTTCCATTTTGAGCTTCTCGAGCATATTCATGTAGATTTGTTCTAAGATCTGATTATTAACGTTTGAACTGTAATTTTTTTACCATTAAACACATTCTTCCAGCGAGTATGTTGCTTGATCTTAAGCACACAGCTTATGCATGGTATGTTATGGTAATGTATCTAGCATGAACGTTATTTGACAACATTGGACAGCCCGTTTTTCTAAAACTGATGCCAGAAATCAAGGCCTAGTCTTATATACATAATGAAAGACTAAAACCATCAATAGTTGACTAAAAGTCGCGATAATCACGGTGTCTCAACTCGGACCAGGGTCCGAGGTCTCAACATTTGTTTTCCACTAACATATTGCAGAATCATATACCTCATCATGTTTTGAGGTGTCACTAGATGCTCCGGGAATGGAAAATGAACAATTGCATGAAAAAAAACCCCTGTCCTTCGGGATTGGCTTTACTGTTGACTTGAAAATTTGGATATCGCGAGTGGATCTATCATACGCATACGCAGATCCAGAGGGGTATGGGGGCCCGGACCACCTGGAAAATCACAAATTCTATAGGTTTCAATTGAAATTAGCATTTGGACCCCACACCCCCTGGAGAAATTCGGACCCCCCTCCCCTGAAAAATGATAGACCCCCTCTGGAATCTTAAAAATTATAGTTTTCCTTACAATAAATTATTGGACCCCTCTGTAAAATTGTAAAAGGCTGAGTGTTTTTTCTCTGTCAGTTGAGCCTGGAGCCCCCTACCCCCCCCCCCCCCCCCCCCCATGACAAAAATTCCTGGATCCGCGCATGATACTACCGTAAAGTCAACAGTGTTGGATGCACAGGCTCATCTTTGCCTACTAGCGTCTAATGCTCTTCACGTCGTTAAGAAAAAAAGTGAATTTCCGGTGTGATTTTTCGGTTTTGTGACGGTGTATCGAGGCCTTTTATGCACCCACTGGAAATTTAAAAAAAGGAGTTCTGGCTGTCGCCCGCCATTTGATAAAATTGTGGGGCATTGATAGTTTGAATTTGTAAAGTAAATTTCCGAGATCCAAAACAATTTATATTACATGTTTGCGAACGTGTACGCGATCGCAATTAGCGAAAGTAATGAGTTTACAAAAATTGTCTTTTCATGCCAGATAGCTCATGGGCGGATCCAGAGGGGGACAGACCCCACCCCTGAAAAATAGGGTTTCTTAGCATACTGGTCCGGTTCCCTTTAAAATCACAAAGCTACCAAGCCAGCATTCGATGTTGGGTCATCAGCGGCACGCCAGCGAAACGCCATTTAAATGGTGTTTCGCTGGCGGGCCAATGATGACCCGCATATAGTGGTGTTTGGATCCTCACTCCCATCATCAATTAAAAAAAGTTGTCAAAGTTGGACCCCTTTCTGGATCCTCGCATGCAGCTGAGCAATTATGTTTTATGTGCGAAGTCCGCTTTTATGCGCCAATGCACCATGTGCTACCCAACTCTTTAAACAACATGTGGCATGAAAGCGGCGGATTTGATCTTCATGTCTGCGGCTGATATTATTAGCAGACAGGTTTGACCCAGACCAGGCCCGACAAAATGTTTAATGTTTGTATTCATAACAAAGGCGCTGATAAGAATGTGCGGTACCCAGGGTGATCTGCGACTTTGTTGGTCTCATACAACAAAGTCGGGGTAAAACATCTACAGACGTGTGGTAAGGATGTTTGCAAATTCTGATATGTATGTCACCGCGGATGATCTCAAGGTCTTTTGCTGTTTTCATTAAGATGGATGTTATAAAGACCTTCCAATTTTCTGTAAAAAAAACTAAATGAAAGGAAAATCCATCCATATGGGAAGACTTTTCATTCCAAAAAAGACACACGGTCTGACTGTTCATGAAAACTAATATATTGAAAGTCGGGATACATACATCAATAGATGTGTGGTGGTTAAAATAAAGCGAATTCTTCCTGTTTTCAAATTCACAGCCACCTAGTGGGGCTATTATCCTAAATTAATGAACGTACCTTCATCTACATTCCTTCTATGCTCGCAGTTAAGCCTGAAGGCGCTGACGATTTTCCGCAGATGCAGAGGCTCGTCTGAGCCTTCGCTGCTCGCATATGCGATAGGTACCATAATCTCATGAACTGGCTTATTTCATAGAAATGCCATTAATCAAGACCTAGAATCATGATACAATCAAATTATACTCGGTTTGTGCGTCTGTGCGTACACTATCTCGGTAATCATGAACTCTCAGGACCTTCCGTATGTAGTTTCATGAGGACAGCAAGACACGCCACGATCGGCTAAACAATTTGTTAAAATGTTCCATTTGTTTGAACCTAGGAAAAGCACATGCTCTCCTGGGCCTTGTCATAAGTACCAGCAGGCTATTTACGAAATATTCTGGTACCAGTTTATATGAGGCACCGCGCAAGTTGATTTCGTGTCGGGTCCGAGCTGCACAAGTATTAAAATGCTTTCTGGGTCGCACGCGGCTTGGGTGTCCGATTATAAAAGATATATGACACAGAAGTAAAATGTAACTATCCATTATTCTAAAGACACTTTTTGTAATGACCGTACAGAATATATCTCCGACGCATCAGCGACATAGGGCGTGTAAATTAGCATTCGCTCGATTTTCAGAAAACAAATTTTAATGTTATTAACATGCGACGTCAATGCTGGATTTACGTTAGCGACCGAAGTCGTTAGATTGACAGACGAAAAGGTCTGTTTGGTGTAAGCACGCGAAAGTTAACAGGAACATATCGTAGACAGCCACGCTGATTAAAAACAAGCACCAATGAAGGAAAAAACGTTGTGTACGAACTAATACATGACATTTAACGAACTATTCGAGTGTACAAACTAATACAAGATTTACCGTATTATAAAATCCAACTATAACTAGGATTCCTTGGGATAATATATTAAGATAGATTCCCAGCAAGGATGAAATAGAAAATGACTTGGTGACTAGCCTTGACAGGGACTCTTATGTTTGTTCTTTGATGTGCTGATGGTACTTTAACAAGCAGAAATAGGGTCTCTTATTCCATTCGTTCTGATTTGTTCTATGTATTTTATAGAGGGTCTTACACAAGTTATCATTTCATAACAAGGTGGTAGAGTGGGGCATTTTATTTTCTGCTGAAGGTTTCTGAGAGATGGTTACTTTATTGTTGGCAGGATTAAATTTACTTGTCAAACTTTGTTGAGGGATGGGGGCCAGGAAGTATATTCTTTTCTTTGCGTTCCTCTGTGGGAGGAGTCTGACTAGACTGAATAATGTTGACCAAATACTTAAAGCTTAAGTCAATCAGTTTAGACAGCCTTAGGTTAGTTAAAAAAAATGATTTGAAATGGGCACAAATGGAAGATTCTCTCATCATATGAACTATTGCGAAATTAACACCACCAAAGCTGGTTTATTTCAAAGAAAATTTACTTTGTTATTAACATAACTTCTTTGTATCAAAATTATGCAACCAGTGGCCATAACATTATTTTTTCATTTGATGTTACTGTTATTCAGTGGAATATATCATGTCAAAAAGGGAGCGCAGAGGCTCAGTGGTAGAGTGCTTGACTCGAGACTGAGGGTTCAAGATTCACCGGCGTCACTGCGTCGTGGTGCTTGAGCAAGACGCATTTTATCCTAGCTTAGTGCTGGTTCAACCACGGAAGACCCGTCCCTGTTTAACTGAAATATTGTTGATGGGATGTAAAGAATCAAATCAAACAAACAAATAATGTCATGTCAAAAAATAATGTCATAGCCAGAAGTTAAATAACTCTTTGGTGACAAGAAACACAATAGGAATAAAAGTAAGTAAGGGTGCAAAGATCAGGAATCAATACAATCAAGTACCACACCTGACCCAGGATACCAATGGGAGAGTGATAAACTCACAGTAAGACACCACAAACGAGAGCCAAGAGGTCAGTCCTTTCCCAGCAGGTGACCGCAAAGCACATATAAACAGATGCGCACAAAGACATAGCAAACACAAGACAGAACAAAAAACAAAAGATCCACAAAAGAAGTACCGCCTTGGAACGGTCAGTAAAATATTTTACTGGAGGGCTTAAACCGGTTTAACGGCGCCAACCTCACCCTTAATTCAGATGTGGATCAAGACACATAGATATTTGGTTTGCATGAAAGACCCCTAACTTATCAATGCATCATCTCCTAAAACATATAAATCAAGATATAACAAGGAGATAAAGCAAAGATAAGGACTCAACAGTAAATAAAACTGAATACTGGAGCAAAAGAAATCCAACAGGTAAACCCCAGTGGGCCCGACAAACAGCAAAAGTATCAGGCCCCTATGATCTCATCAATAGATAAGTCTTTAAGTCGAAACCATCATAGAGTCTCTTTGACTCTAAACACTCTTAAACACTCTTTGAAGTAAAGCAATAACTTTTTTTTTAAATTTCTCATGAAATGATCACTTCTGTAAGAGCCACTATGTATGACATGATGTTATCCACTGAATAACAGTAATGTCATATGATAATTAAATTTATGTATAGATTGTATGAATGTTTCTAGTCATTTCATATAGCTCTGAAATAATGTATAGTCAATGTGTCTTTGCATATAGTTCTGAAGTAGATAATTGCACCCATCAAGCGTCACATCATTGTGTCCTAAGATAACCATTGGTAGCACATGGATTAGAATTTTTCTCAGCAAAGTGTATGTTCATTATAGATAAGTATATTTTGCATATGCCAAGTAAAGGAAATGTGTGAAAATGCTTTATTCACATTTGCACAAACTTGATATTAAACTCTATGCAATAATCTTTTGTGCAAGATCTACTTTGTATAACATGATGTTATCTACTGAATAGCAGTACTGCCATACGATAGTTGAGTTTATGTATAGATTGTATACATGTTTCTAGTCATTGTATGTAGGTCTGAGGTAACGCATGTATTGTCATTGTGTCATTGCATATAGTTTTGAAGTCCAGAATAATTTCACCCACCGAGAGTCACAGCCTTGTGTCCTAAAATAAACATTGGTAGCACAATGAGTTAATTGTTTTTACAAACAAAGTGCATGTTTGTTAAAGATATGTATATGCAGTGGCTCAGTGGTAGAGTGCTTGACTCGAGATGAAGGGGCCCAGACTCGAGCCTCAACAGCGTCACTGCACTGTGTCCTTGCGCAAGACACATTTATCCTAGCTTAGTACTGGTTTCAACCCAGGAAGACCTGTCACTTTATAACTGAAAGATTGTTGATGGGACGTAAAGAATCAAATCAAACAAAAAACCAAACAGTATATTTTGCAGAAGCATGTGAAAATGCTTTATTTGCTTTTTGTCAAACTCCATATTATGTTTGATCTGTAAGAAGTCTAAATAGTCGCTGAAACCAGATATTATATTGTTTAAAAATTTTGTCAACAAATTGCTTGCAAATTTACAATTTGCTGTTGCTTGTACCTTTGCTATTTGAGCATACTCTGTGCCATTATGAACAAAACTCAACCTGGTGGTTGTAAGAATATTACAAATTACAAATGCTGATTTGGGTATAATTCAAGGAATTAGGTGACATGAGATTTCCTGTGACCGGCAAAGGTTCGGGTAAAGTCTGATCAGAGCCTTTGTGCTAGTAGCCAATACCACAACTGGTCCTGACAGCAAACTCCATTTAACTCTCCATTTAACTGCTATTCCTTGTAGCAAAGTTGCATATTTAGAATAGGAGCTTAAAATTGGATCAAGTGTGGTGTTTTTCAATTATCATCGATTATTACCAAAAACACAATCAAACGAAGTTTTTGATTGATCATCGATTATAATTGGTGATTATAATTGATCATCGATGCAACGCTTAAGTTTACACTTGTCAAAATGCCACATTTTTGGAAATCACATGTCATGGCTCTTTTTTTGCTCTTTTTTTATTTTTAAGTGCTTTTTTTTTTACTTTTTATTGTCAATGTTCTTAATGAAACCTAAGTTTACCATCTATAAATCTTCTTTTTATATCTATACTATATGCCAGATATACACAGTTAATATTGCCAAAGAGCTACATGCATCAGGGGGGTGCTATTTTGGCCCACATATGGGCTAAAAACTGCTTTTCACCATTTTGTTCTTATTGGTTTATTAGAACAATATACCAAGTTTAAAAGTAAAACTTTTAAATTGACGTTTATCTTTGCTATGGTTACCAAAAACGGACATCAAAATGGGCTAAAAAATGGAAAAGCGAACATTTTGGAACAAATTTGAGACATTTGACAGAGAAATTAACGTAAACTCAAACAAGATATTTTACCAGGTGATAAAAATTATCAGAACACATAACATATTAAAAGCTTTTAGGTATGTAGCTATGCTGATATCTAATAATCCCTGACAAAGTTGGAGGGATATAGTTTTGGCGTCGTCCGTCCGTCGCATTTTTGTCCATCCACATCTCAGAACTACTGGTCAGATTTGATACATATTTGGTACACAATAAGTATCAAGTACTCTGATATCCTATAAGTTTCGTCAAAATCGACCCTTAAAACTTTAGTTATTGCCCTTGTTAGAATTTTTAGGCAATTATAATGCAAGTCTATGTTAGCAAAATGTTAACGGGTTGCTCCACTGAACAAAATGTTATCAAGAGCTAGGCAAAAGGAAATGGCTATAAACCACCTTTCCTTAACCATTGTTTCCTGTTTGCAATAATTCATCGCATTACCCTCAAAATAGGGCAACAATGAACCGAATGGAAAATCTAAAAAGAAATCTAAACTTCTTAACCAGTAATCCAAACTCTTAAAATAATTTCAGTGATGTATTCGGCATAATGCCCTCTGCTAAATATGGGCAAAAGGTCTGGTACCAGTAAAATGCATTTAAGCCCCTCGGTGGCTTAGGCTGCTGTCCGTTCTAAGGCGGTGGTTCTGTTGTTGTTGACTTTTTGTTTATTGTTACTCCCATTGTGGGAGTCTGTAATTGTTCTATGTTTTGTTGTACGTTACTTTATGTCCATTCTAGTATTATAATCATCTTGATGGGGAAGGGAGAGAGAGCTGGTTGCTTTGCTTAATTTGTCTTCCTGGTGTCTTGTGATGGTTGAGCAGCTCTTCCTCCCGGTACCACGGGGTTGTCTGCGGTTTGTGATTGTGGTATTTCCTGATCATACTCACTTACTATTTTTGATCCCACATAACAAAATGGCCACCAGAGCTTAAAAGTGAAATAGGGTTTAAAGACATACCAGCCCATGTTTGAAATGATAAGACTGATATTTTGTCGCATGCCCCTTCAAAATTCTGTTATGCTAAAACTAAAAACTAAAAATAGAAATCATATCAAACTTTTCCTTCATCATTGGTCAGAAAAATATACAATATACAAATTCAAATATTCCTAAAATATCATCTACAAAAATGCACTCTGCTTAGCCTACAAGAACTAAAATCACAAGACATCGTTTCCATCAGTACTCTCAGTGCTTTGATTTCCTTTATTGATGGTTCCAAAGTGTATGTGAAGCTTAAGGGTCCTCCTTTGATTCACACAAGCAAGCAGTGCTTATAAATAGAGAATATATTTTCAATGACAGAAAGAATTGTGTGCATGTTACTGTAAAAAGAATAGCAATATATATATACAATCTTTTTTTGTTGAAAGTATTAACTCTTTGAATGCTGGATAATTTTGCATGCATTTTGTCATCTGCTGATTTACAAAGATGATTTTTTTCTATAAAAAATCCTAAGGAATAGTATCAAAGTGTCAAACAGTTTGGATTCAGATAAAGCCCAATATGGGTTCAAGCCGGTTGTAATCTAAGATCATCAGCAGACAGCAAAAATTGTCACTAGCAGACAAAAAGTTAAGCAAGGCTCATTTAGGCACCTCATTTAATAGTCTTGAGTGGATGAACCAAACAAGTCTGTTATCAAAGTATTGATTGTCTGTGTTCTTGATTTGTTTTAAAGAGACTAGGTCTGCAACTATGAACATTTTTCGAAATTTTTTATTTTCTTTTTAAATCATTTGTAAAAGTAGAATTAAGTTATGTTTTCACAATAAATCTGTTCACTATAGCTGAAAACTGCACGGAAAAGTGAATTATCTTATAAAACAGGTGTGTTTTTCTCTTGTTGGTAATTATTTGCGTCCCTCCAATAATTATAGACAGCTAATTTTAACATAAATACTGTTGTTTTAATACTGATTAGTTGTTACGATTTACGAAATTGGTAAAAAGTATACCTGAATTTTAGTTTTTTACTGTGTTCTTGAAAAATAGAAACATTAGTTCTAAAATTAAAAGATCAAAAGTTACAGACTATGCAGCTTTAAGAAAGATGTTACCTAACTTCTTTGCAATACTGACCAGACCCAACTGTGAAAGAGAAGCAATTCTATTTGCTTGTAGTCAGGTGCATGACATTTAACCATATAAGCCTAGCGTCTCTTTTGTGGGACATAGGCAAACAAAGCTGACTAGATAAGACATATTCTGCAGCGTCTGATCAGGTTCTTCATTGTTTGCTTACAGAATGTTCTATTGAAATCTGCATAAAAATAAAATATACCACCAACACCCCTAAAATTGGAAATGGGCTCCTCCTACTAATAGGGTAGCCAAGTCCATTTTGCTTAAATCAGCTTAAACCATAAAGCGCCACCTACAATTTGAAGCAGACGATAAATGTCAAAATTTGCTGCTTTTTCAAAATTAACAAATAAGGCATGATATTTCATGAGAATTGTCTGCTGGCAGACAATTCTCATGAAATATTGTGCCTCATTTTCTTCCAAAATTGGGAAAGATGCTGCAAAAATTGTTGTCTGCTGCAGTCGTGATTGGCGCTTTAAGGGTTAAATGGGTTAAATGTAAAAGTAACTTACTATCTGCTTGCATCTTTGCTGTGACTTTAACTGCAGAACTGAAAATATAAGAAAAACAAAATTCTTATGCATGTGCAAAATGAAATACAAAGAAACATCCTTTTCAACGGTAAAGTCAAGATACAGGAGGAAACCCTATTTCAGTAATATCAGGCCTCATTGAGACGGTTCTTCTCATCATCATCATAATCAGATTTTTGATTAACATGCAGGTGCAGGGGCATCATCCACATCAGTGGGCCCCTTTCCAGGTAACTGGCTAGCTGCATGCATAGCAGATCTCACACCTGACCTCCAGGTGCTCCTTTCTTAAGGGTCAACTGTAACCCACTTCTGACTACCTAAAACAAAAAAATTCCAATTGAGAAATAAGTAAACATCCACAGTTTTACACTCAAAAAAGTGTTTATCTGGACTTATAATGAAAGTAATGTCACTTTTGGTTTACCTGTGGCTTTAGCTCTTAAAGCGCCAAGAAAAAATGCATCTGAAAATGGCATCTGCTGAAGTCATCTGCTGCAAATAATTAGCCAACATAACTGGCGAATTTAAGTATAGAAACAAACAGCTTGGACCCAGAACAGTCTGCTCCTACAGAAGCAGTCTAGTCTGGGTCCACACTGTTTGCCATCAAGAATTCTGAAACATTTTGGCAGATGAGAAAGGCAGACAACTTTTGTTGTGATTGGCGTTTTAAAGGTTAAGCATTGGTAGGTTCAATATTTAACACTTCACATATACATCTTTATGGGGTAATGCTACAACATGCATCAAAGAAAAAACAATTATATTACATTCATTAGGGGAGGTAATAATAATCAGTTTTACCTTGTGCACCAGAACGGTTCCTGTCTTTCATCAAGAACTGTCACATCTAACCATACCAGATTCTGAAAGCAGAAGATTCACATGAGATATCAAGTCATACAGTAAAACCTGTCTGAAGCGGCCGCTCAAAAAGAAGACCAAAATTTTTTTTAAGAACAATTATCGCTTAATGAAGGTCAAAAGTATAGCAGGAGCATTCTGCAATACTTTCGACCTTCATTAAGCTACCATTTGTGATTAAGACCTTAGTTTTGTCTATTTTTGAGTGGCCGCTTAAGACAGGTTGCATTGTATTTACCCCTTAAATTGAAGATGTCACAAAAAGCAAGTTGTTTAATTGAAACACTGATATTTTTCTACCATTCATGCCAAATCATGTCTACCTCATCAATTGCTTATGTACTTTGGTAGCTTAGCCTTCATTGAAAACTGATATGAGAATTGTTTTCAGAGAAAACAGCTCCGCCCCCACCACCACCACAAATGCTCAAATTTGACACATTTTGCTCTGCTGTGACATTAAAAACTAGAGGACCTGAAGGTCCTGAGGCGCTCACCTGACATCTTTAATTATGTTAAAATAGGTCAAGGTCAACTACAGCTTATAATAAAACATATTTTGGTTTACCATATATGGGGGTTGCAGCCATTTTGGTCAAGTGACTAAAAACAGTCTAATGAATACTCCATCAAACAACCCGGTGATATCTGAGAAACCAATGTTTATATAGGTATGTGGCAGTCCAAATGAGTGGCATTGGATAAAAACTCACAGGTCAGCTTGACATTTGGTACTTATATAAAGCCATTGTCTCATCGGGTTAAACATTTCTCAAAATTATCATGATTGTGGCTTAAACAGTCATAGAAAATGAACATTTCAA